>SNQJ01S0015853.1:122045-140010 GCA_010110895.2 Picea sitchensis | reverse complement strand
CATTTATTTTAGTGTATCTTTTATTTTTGGGTACGTAACATGGCCTCGTTGCTGGGACCCATTCTTTATTTTCACCATAGTGATGTTCAGAGGGGGTGTTGGAGATAATTCACACACACCTAGGATTTATTTTTCCTAAGGTTTTCCCTATGTTTATTAGTTATTATTTAGTCTCCTATAGTTTAGGGAGGATATTCCTTTTCCTACATTCTAGGAGAATATTCACTTTAGTTCACACTTCAGTTTGATCAGTTGAGTGGAGTCTTAATGCCACATTTGTTTCATCACCATGCAACATTGGGTTCATCACCTGTTAATGCGCATTGTCCTTGGGATTATCACCAGACTAGTGCATTACTCATGATTCCTTGATCTCCTCCTCACTTCACTTTGTTTTAGTCAGTTAACTAAAGACTGAGAGACTACTTAACTCAGACTAGCCTAGAAATTTAGTCCTATAACTGCTGGTGTGTGTCCAGATCACTCTAGACCACCACTATGGTGCATTGGCTTCTCCTCCAGTGCACATTAGTTTAGTTATACAAAGTATATCATGTGTAAATTATCTTTCATTCATTTGGTTAATGAAAATTCTTTGATTCTCACTCTCTCGTTTCTGTCTTTTCTCATTTCGCTGCAACTGTGTATGTATTTTTGCTAGCTAGATCTTATTTGTGTAGGTTCATCCACATTTACAGAGAAAAAAATGGGTGGTTTTTTACATCCGTTTTGGGAGGTTTTGGGACATGGTTTTCTAGCCCATGATTTTCTAATTCCACTTAATGATTTAAGTTTTTAATCTAATATAGGTCAATGGATTAGGGATTTTTGATGCTGCAAGAAACTATATATTGTGTTGCAATATTGAGAGAGAGTATTTTGTGACTGAGAGAGGAGATTGTGAGAGAGTGAAGAGGAAGTTGCAATGGATGTGTTGTAGGTGTTATCCCTTCATTTTGATACATATAATAAAGGAAGGATTGGATGTTTCTCCGTGGACATAGCCCATATCGGATGAACCACGTATATCGTTGTCTTTCTTGTATTGTATTCTTTTGTGTTTTATTTCTGCATTCATTTTTATTTTTATTGCTCCATGATCCTATTCCTAACCATTTTTGGACGCCACAAATTAAAAAATAATGAATATAGTGTAGCTTGTTTGTGATGTATTATGTCACAATTTTTTCAATGTAATAATGCATAATGACACCTTTACAACTAGATGCATTGATCAATATATTAATGATGATCTAATCAAGAAAGTGATCCAGGTGGAAATTAGTGGCCGCCTACCTATTCCACTGGCTCAAAATGTAGTTTCCATGTTGGCATGTTTTCTGGGATTTTTAAGGTCCCAAACTTTTGGGGCCGCTTTGAGGCCCTAAACGACGTTTTTTGGCTCAACAATGTCTAGCATGTGAATAAAAGAAGATGCTAGGCTGGACAAAATGTGTACTCCTTTCCCGGACTTTTTTGGCAAGGTATCAAGTACCCCAAACAAAGATTGTATGCAAAAGTTGCACCCCTAGGAAGTTGACGTATTAACTACCCCCATTGGGGCCCACAAATATTTTGGCGTTTCATCTCCCAGGGTTAGGGTTTTATATGTTTAGGGTTTGCGAATTTGCGTAGCCGTCACATCTCTTATTAGAGATAAGCTACCACCATTATAGCGAGTTCATTTCACTCTTTATTTTCTTTTACAATCTCAACATATTTCATTCTTTAATATAAATTGAGTATTATTGTAGCTCAATGTTTCTCTCCTATTTCTATGTTTCATTTCATTCCCTCATAAATCTGGATCAATGGTATTAGAGGGGTCTGCTATTTATTTGTTTCTTTGTGCATGTCCCCAATGAGGTCAAGGTATAAGGCATTGGGATTTGAATAGTCAATCCTTTGGAAGACCATCTTCGCCGACCCCAAAAGCCACCCACGACAAGGAAAAGAGAGACGGGGGATCATGAGATCCTATTAAGTTTTTTCTTGCATAATTCCTCACGTAATAGAGGAACGAGATGATGGATAATTTTTCCCAAATCCTTCGAAAACTACCGACAACAACATATGCATCTTCATCAAGAAACCACTTTGGAGGTGAAACCCCCTTCAGGGTACAAGTTAATTTTGATATTCTTGTATTTGAAGGTCAGATAGATGCAAATGACTTGGAAAAGTGATTAAATCTACCAGAAGGTTATTTCTCTGTTCACAATTTTCCCAATAGGGAAAAGATCACCTTTGCGCTCCTTAAGGCTATGTCAAACATTGGTGGGAGAATTACTGTGAGCGAAACTCCACAAAGGAGTTTCAAATATTACCTAGATGGAAACTATGATGATCGGTACATGAGACGCACCACACTACGTCAGGAGAGGGACCAAACAATGTTAGAGTTCAAAAATAACTTCCATACCTTGCACACCAAGTTGGGTATTAGAGAGTGAAAATGGTATCTGGTTCTAAAATACCATGGAGGAATACATAGGTACATCCAAAAATAAATGGATTTCTTGGAAATCTCGTCCCTAGGAGCCGCTTATCGATGTGCTATGAAAATCGAGAAAATTTTTATGTAGATGTATAAGTGAGAGTTTGGATCTGTGAATGCATCACAACAGAAGTTGGGAAAAGGAAACCCCAACGCACAAAATAAAGGACAAAGAAAGGATGGAAAACCTCAGGACAACCCGTCTAAGATGAAAACAAAGAAGGGTAATGGGAAGATGAATAAAGACACTGAGAAGTGGTGAAAGTCCCATAAAATCCCTTGGCACAACAATGATGATTGTCACTAGAAGCAGTAATTGGTGGTTGATCTGAAAGCATCATAGTTAAATCCAGGCTCTGACTTTGATTCATATCTAGAAAAGGGGAAGTGGATCATTGATGCAAAACCCATTTCCATAGATGCTACCACTAAGATCCAACCAAATGAACCATAAGAGCCAGGGGAAGGTGAGCACCTTTTTCACTCGCATATGTGGGTGAAGGGTGCTCCGCTACATTTCATTGTTGATAGCGGAAGCCAAAATAACCTCATCTCAGCAAAGGCCATCAAGCGGTTGGAGTTTCCAAAACACCACATCCACAACCATACAACATCGGGTGGATCAGCTAAAGACGATATCTCCACGTGAGCCAAAAGTATCTCTTGCACTATGGAATCAATCCCTTCAAGGGCAAGGTGTTGTGTGATGTTTCCCCACTTGAAGTTTGTGATTTTCTTTTAGGCTATCCATATATATGGAAACATCATGTTGTATATGAGTCTAGACCTCGTAGTGTCAATGTTACTATGAGTAGACAATTGTACAAAATACCACAGGTAACTCTACCTACCACAATTTTGTTGGTCTCAACTAAGTAGTGTAGGTAGGTCATCTCCTATACGAGGAAATTTTTCCTCTTCATGATATTCTCTTAGAGTGAATGGGAGGTCATGACCACATCCATGGCCTTTGCACAAGGATCCTCTATGTAGCATAAGAAAGTGGAAAAATTCATGGAAGAATACCAGGACACCTTCATCTCACCTATCAGTGTGCCTTTGCACTGTCATCTCAAGCATTCAATTGGGTTGACCCATGGAATTCCTTTTCCTAATGGGGTAGTGTATCGAAACTCCCTCCTAGAAAATGAGGAAATCAAGTGCCAAATTCAATAATTTCTCCAAAAAGGGCACATTCAACTAAGCTCCTCACCCCGTAGAAGCCCAATCATGCTCATACAGAAGAAAAACTAGACCTAGTGACTTTGTATTGATTACAAAGATTTGCACAAAATTAGAGTCAGGAACCGATATCCAATTCCTTGAATTGATGACCTTCTCGACCAAATCAAGGGGGCCAAGTACTTTAGTAAGACTGATCTGAATTCTGGATACCACCAGGTCCCCATAGAACATACTGATCTATAGAATACTGCTTTAAAGTCTAAATAATGTCTTTTCAAGTGTTTGGTCATGCCCTTTGGATTAACGAATTCTCCAACAACTTTCATGGGGTTGATGGATGACATCTTGTGACCCTTCACCAATTCCTTTTGGTTGTATATATGGATGACATCCTTGTCTTCAAAAAGAGTTGGGGAGAACACTTACAACACATTTAATAGGTCATCCACACTCTACAACAACACAATCTATATGCTAACTTAGAGAAATGCTCCTTCAACATGAACATGGTCCAATACCTCGGATACATTATAGATGAGTATGGTGTGCATGTAGATCCATCCAATATCCAAGTCATTCATGATTGGAAAACCTCGACAACACTAACTGAGATTTAGATCTTCTTAGGCCTTCCCAACTTCTCCCATATTGTATGGGTTCTTAGCCAAGTGATCAAGGGTGGTTACAAAGACAAATTTGTGTGCTGAAGATCACAACAAAAATCCTTCATTTCTTATGCTCAACCTCAGTGCTCATCTTACCTAATTTGAAACAACCATTTGAGATTGAGATATACACTTTTGATTATGTTGTTGGTGTCATTCTCACTCAACATGGTCATCCAGTGTCATATCATAGTGAGACACTCTTAGATGTCGTCCTTAAGTACATCACCTATGAAAAAGAAATGTATTCCATTATACAAACCTATCATCGATGGAAGAATTTCATTCTAGGGAAGGAGATAGTCATCCATACAGATCAAAAGTCTCTACAGTTCATGAAGACACAAGGATAATTTCCAAATGATCACCGTAAAAAGTGGTCCACATACTTGCAACGATTTCACCTCAACATTAACTATAAGAAAGGGAGCACCAATTGTGTCGCTAACTACCTCAGTCGAACTCTAGTTGTAGCACTAACCATGATGCTTGAATCTTATGGGAATGAGACATCCTAGTGGTCCCAACTCTATGAAAATGATCCCGCCTTCGCTACGACTTACCAAATGTTGGGAACATGCACAACTATTTTCGACTTCCATCTTCAAGATGGACTGTTATGCCATCTAGGTCATCTATGCGTTCCTTCAAGAAAATGTGTGAAGTTGATTTTGGAAGCCCACTACAATTGGGTGATAGGACACTTTGGCATGAAGAATATAGTGATATTACTAAACAAGTAGTTCTATTGGTCGAAGCTTCGACAAGATTTTAGTAAGTATATCAGATCCTACACTTCCCGATCCATTTCCAAGTTGACCATTAACAAATAAGGATTGTACACTCCTCTACCTACTCTTGACGGGCCCTCAGAATCCATATCGATGGACTAAATGTCAATTCTCCCTTCCACCAAGCATGGAAATGATCGTGTATTCATAGTTGTTGATCAGTTCTCTAAGATGGCCATTCTGACTACCTCCAAGAAGAGTCTCACATCCAAGGCCACAACAAATATCTTCTTCGAGCGTGTATGGGTAAAATTCAGGATACCATAGAACATCATATCATATCGGGACATTATATTCTTTATCACATTCTAGTTGAACCTCTGGTCATTGTTGGACACCAAACTTACCAAATCCACTTCCTTCCACCCTCAAACTGATGGACAAATATAGGTTATCAATAGGATGATTGTGCATATCTTGCACATGTACAACTCCAAGAATCCACACACATGGGATGAGAGTCTTACTTATGTCCAAAACAACTACAAAATATCCCTCCATAGCTCAACCGACCACAACCCTTTTCAGGTGGGCTTGAGCTTTCAACCATTGGGCCCCATTGATGTATCACTTCCCCTTGCATCCACATAGGAAGAATATTCCCATGCTCAATCTAAGGCTAACAAGGGAACCAAATTCATTTAATGGATTCGAAACATCTTCCAACAGGTCCATGATATTTTGCAGAAATCCAATGCTAAGTATAAGCAATGCCATGATCAACACCGATTTCCCCACAAGTTTCAGGTGGGAAACAAGGTTTGGTTGCATTTACAGAAAGAGCACCTTACATGACCCCATTGGAAGTTGCATCCACTTCACTATTTACCTTACACCAACACCAAAGATGTGGGAGAAAATTATTTTGAGTTAAGTATTCCCTCATTCCTTGGCTTGCACCTAATATTCAATGTGGACCTCCTTCGCCCATATTTTCCACCACTATTGGACACATCGAGAGTGGAAAAGAAACTGAAACCTATAAAGCTCAACCATGACTACATGGAACATGAAACCATTGATCATATCATGGACACATTGGTTAAGGGCACCCACAAACATAAGATCCAACTCTATCGGGTTGTCAAAGCAAGGAATCTACTGCACCAAGGAAAATGGCTCACCAAATGTTAAGTTCAATAGAAGTTTCCCCATTTGATGGGGGCTCTCAACATAATGGACACCATTTCTTCCTAAGGAGGGAGAAATGACACACAAGGACATCGATGGCCACCCACCTATTCCACTAGTTCAAAATACATTTTCCATGTTGGTAGTTTTTCTAGGATTTTTCAGGTCCCAAACTTCTAGGGCCATTTTGAGGCCCTAAACGACGTTTTTTGGATCGATAGTGCCTAGCATGCAATATAAAGCAGACGCTAGGCCAAACATAATGTGTACTCCTCGGATAGACCTTTCCAAAAAGGCATCGAGGGCCCCAAATGAAGATCGTATGCAAAAGTTGCAGCCCCAGGAAGCTGACGTATCAATTACCCCCATCAGGGCCCACAAACCTTTTGGCGTTTCATCTCTCAAGGTTAGGGTTTTGTATGTTTATGGTTTTATCATTTATTATTTATGTTAAAAAGGATTTTTGAGCCTCATTGTACTCATCTTATTGAAAATGCGTGTAATCGTCACATCTCTTATTAGAAATAAGCTACCACCATTCCATTGAGTTCATTTCACTCTGTATTTTCTTTTACAGTTTCTGCATATTTCATTATTTAATAGAAATTGAGTATTACTATATCTCTATGTTTCTATCATGTTTATGTGTTTCATTTAATTCCCTCATAAATCCATATTAGAAAGTCTTAAAAATAGAAAATCGGCAAGGTTACATGATACAATTAACATTGTGATATAAACAAAGTAATATTGAGGGTGGGTTGTATGTTTATGAGTGGCTAGCTAGGATATTGAACATTGAAATCCACTTATGGAACTTGTTATCCCCCATTCCTAGGGACAACTAAGGAGATGGTGTATCGAGGCCCTCAAGTTGCAGGAATGGAGTACCGAGAGGAAAATGATCATGAAAGGGCCCCTATCATACCACACATCGCCATCTGATCGATGGAAACAACATCCACCACACCCAGCTTGGCCCACAGAGGAAAATAGGTCTTACTTCATGAGGTAACAAGTATGGTATTGTGGTAAGTGCAATTTTAATATTTAAATCATTTTAACATGTTGCAAATGATTCTTTCTTGATTTTGAAATTTTTTTCTTGGAAATTATGCCTTTTTCCCTATTTCACCTTGGTGAGTGTCATGGTTTCCTAGTAAGTGGACACCATTATGGAAAGGGTTTCTAATGAGGGGTCTCCTTGAAGGGTATTTGTACCATTCTCGCCCATACTTTCCACCTTCCATCACTTTTTTCCCCTCAACTTCCCCATCTTTTAGGTTTTTGGGCTTATTGACCCAAGAAGGGCATGTACCTCATTTCATGGGAAGAAGGGGTGACTAGGCTCAGAGGTGCCCTAGAAAAAACATCATGCAATAAAATATCACCTTGAGATCCCAAGATAAAGGAAATACTTATAAAAAAAGTAAGGGACCCATAAAATAAATAACTAATTAATTAATAACACTTTCCAAGGTAGAGTGTTTGTGGGCTATGCATTTCCTTTTTAGTGCCCCTTATTGT
Source organism: Picea sitchensis (assembly GCA_010110895.2). Classification (NCBI taxonomy): domain Eukaryota; kingdom Viridiplantae; phylum Streptophyta; class Pinopsida; order Pinales; family Pinaceae; genus Picea; species Picea sitchensis. The sequence goes on along the minus strand of SNQJ01S0015853.1, from coordinate 132,214 downwards.
CTTCAACTTGGAAAGGAATGAAAACCAAGATAGAGAATATGTGGGCTATGCATTTAATTTTTAGTACCCATTATTTCCTTCAACTTGGTGACACATGCAAAATAAATGGCTTGGAAAAATATACTTTAAAAACAAGAAGAGGAAAAGGATGTGGCTAGCCCTCAACAAAGGCACCCATAAATGAGACAATATGAGCCTTTGTATGTCATGAAACCCCATACCTATAAGTCTAATACTATCCACCTCACATTCACTACAATACCTAGAAAGGATTCTCCTTGAGAACATCCCCTACTTGAGGAATTGGTTCACCCAATAGGGCATTATGACACCCCTCCCATATCTAAATTTGGAAAATTGTTTAAGGCCTTTGAGCATTTGTTTATTCTGAAAAGGGGGTTTGACACACATGTTCGGGTGGTTCTTTTATTATATATAGATTACTTAGCATGATATTTTTACTTGTGGACCCTTGTAGGACGTACTTGTTTGTCTTTGCAGGTCCTTGATAGGTGAAAGTTTGAACATGGATGCACAAGGTTCCTTGGACCTTCATTTGGGGCATCAAGGCAACATGTTGGATGATGCACCCTTTGGGACAACTTGGATGAGGGATGTTTCCTTTGGAGGCATTTTATTATCCATTGGAGGTGGCTCACTAGCCTTCCCAACCCCAACGTTTGCCTTTGGAGGCCATATCTTCTCCTTTTGGGCATGACATCATCACTTGGAAGGCTAGGATTTGATAGTGCAAGGTTTTTTGATAATTATGTGGCTTGGATTTATGTAGAAAGAAACACTTGGCATGCATATGACACTTATTGGAAGGATATATGGCCTTTTGAGGCCCAACAACTTTCAGCCTAGGCAAAAACATCTCTATTAGTGGCCCTACATCACCCCTAAAAGGGGATTTTCTTTTTGTAATTTTGAACTTTAAAGTTGTAAAGGAAAAAAGAGGAGGACGACCTCCTTAATTTGATGTTGAAATTTTGAATTGTGAACAAATGGGTTTTAGGTGACCTCGTATAAAAAGAGGTCACCCCATTGTCATTTTAGACATAACTCACTTGAGAATTACATAAGTGTTGGTTGAAAGTTTTTCCCTTMTTGGGGAAATCACAAATCTCTCTCTCTCTTGTGCTTTGTGGATCCTACTACTTGTCTATTGGAGGAATAAGCTAGGTGCTATCTCTTGGATGGTTTGTTCTTTCTTTGTGGTGGAATATTCTTGGTAGAGAAGGGTTTTACTTGCTATCTATTGGAATTGGTAAGTAATTTTATGCATATTGTTGTTATTTCTTCTTGTTTCATGGTTATTCTTGTCTAAACCCTTGGAGGAGTATGAGGGAATACACCCTCCAACAAGATCTATCACTTTTTCATTGAATAAATGATTGCTAAGGTTGATAGGAGGAGTAAAAAGGCTTACACCCTCCTAGATTTACCTTGCTAGATTTGTTTTCTCTAGGGAGTAAAAAGGCTTACACCCCTAGAGAAGTAACAAATCTAGTTCTTATACAAGAGACCCCATAACCCAATTTATAAGGAACTAATCTACTTGCATTGGAGATATAAAATCATTGCATTGGTATATGTAAAACGTGAGATTTTTCATTTTTCTAAGATGGAAGTTATTACTCATGCTTAAGGCTTTCTTGTGCCCTTGAGGTGTCTTAATTGGGAAATTAATTATTCTTGTTGTTATAAATTAATGTTGTAGTCATTAGGGTAGAAACAAACTCATCTAAATATCTTCATTTACTCACTATTCTTGCTTCTATAGTAATTCTTTTCTACAACAACTTGGCTCTTATAATAACTTGTTGATACCACTTAATAAACAACCCTTAAAGCCACCAAAGTCTTGCTTTAAACATTGCAAATTTGACTAGTCATTGCTAGCTTTATTTTTGATATCTTGTACTAGATTTTGGATGGTTAAATTTTCAGCTATTGACATCTTTTATTGATGATCTATATATTTCCATACTATTGCAACTTGGTACATCAAGGGTTCTTGCTTGATCCCCTTTGGTTTAAGGATTGCATATATATCGTTTGTCTTGTTCCAGGCAAGGGTAACATTATTTTGCAAGTATTCAACAATTGGAAACCATTTTTCCTTTCACAAGACTCATATTCAAGCCTTTCATCATCTCCAAAGTTGACCTATAGGGGTGTTCATCATCATATTTTCACTTTCCATATCAATCCCCCTAGTGTCATTGAGATTTCCCCCTTGTGGTGATTTCATCATCACTAAAGTGAGGGGAGTGTCTATCTAAGGTGACACGTGGGTAGGTACTCTCGTAGTTGTCACACTTCCGTGGATTGGGTTGGGATTTTCCCAAGATATAGATTTCACAATAACAGAACTCTAAAATGGGAAAGATCACAACTTCAATATATCCTTCTACACAAGGAACAAAGGTATTTGACATAATAAAAATTCAAAAAAATGAGATACATAAACTATATGAACCATTGAAAAATGTACAAATGTCTATCAACGTAATGCCCAAACTATTTTCCACAACAAATAAAAGTTAAAAAAGTCTATCTCTACACAATATGAAAAATATACATAGGAACAAATCTTTGCAACAACATGTAAAACCCCAGTTTTGAGTCCCCAGATTAGTAATGTATTTGTTTATTTGATGAAAGGTSAGAGTGCCTGTAAAGTTGAAAGGTTGGAGTGCCTAGAAATGTAATACTTTGAATATTAATAATAWTATACATTATTGGCTACAAGACAGACAAGGACATAGATAAAGGGCTATGACTCCACGAGAGAGGGGGCTAAAGGGGCTAAGTAATTTTATTATTTTATTCACCCATCTTGGTTTTAGTTGGTAAAAGTGGTTACATGAACTTTTTGGGGAAGGCGATGTGGTGCTTTATTGCATGTAATTATATAAACTCCATTTTTTGTTGTTTGCGTGTTATTCATTCATTGTTACTCACTCATTATGTTCTTCATTCATTGTTACTCATTCCTGATTCATTGTTATTCATTCTTGATTCATTCTTTTTCATTCTTTGTCTTGGTCTGGGCATGGGAAATGAATTATGGGAGGAAAAGAGCCATTTCCTATTGGATGTAAGTAAATGTTGATTATTTCATTAAGGAATGGGTGTTTGGGTGCACGAGATTGATGGCAGTTTTGAAAGAATTGTCCACAACTGAGAATCCTTGGAGTTTCCAACATTGAGATTTCCTGATCAGTATCACTAGAGCCCTGAAAAAGAAGTAGAATATCCCGAGGGATTGCATTTCATATAAATGGGTTCATTTATTTGGGTTGAGTAGGATGAATGGAAAGAGAGCTGGTAAACTAGGATTGTTGTGTGGTTGGGAAAACCGTGAGATCTTGATAGTTGGTTGTGTGTGTTAGAGTCTATGTAGGACCCATCCTTGTGGATTCATAGCCCTGACTCAGGGCTGACTTACTGTTGAGAGCTAGAACAACAATGTTTATGGTTGGGTGGACCATCCAACATTTGCATCTAGTTGGTGAGTGTTTATTTGAAAATGTAATTTCTCTCTGTGTTTTCTGTGTAATTTATATTTGGTTGTGTATTTTTTTTTATCTCTAATATGTGTTTATAATGTGCAATCTTGGTGTTAATGTTGTGCATGTCATGTATTTATTTTATGGTTTAACATGTTTCTTGATTATTGCATTTGTTGGTTTCATGCTTCTTTATTAATTAATTGGTATCGAAAATTGAAAATACGTTAAGAAGGTGAATTCTTCAGGTACGTGGGTTGATGGATACATTACAAATTGGTATCAAAGAAAATTTTCAGGTTTGCTGGTAACAGGGTATGTTACAAAACAATCATACAACATACTTAATGAAGACATATGTCATGATAGAAATAGGTTAGGAAATGCCAAAATCAAAAGGAAAATAACACATTTTACTTCTCTTTGACAACTATTGAAAAAGGTAAAAGAAAAGGAAAAACTCCATATTATGAAAAAAATAATGCTTCCAACAAAAAAAAGGCACAAAAACAAGAAATTGCTTAAAATCATAGAAAAATAATTCCAAAAAAAAAAAAGTTCTTATTTTTCACTATGCAACATGCAATCAAGCTTGCTTAAAAAAAATACTATATTGATTTAAAAAGAATACAAACCAACACATTTTGATCAAAAAACAAAACAAAAAATAAAATAAAACTTCTTGAATGGTGCTAATGACAACTATATTTCAAAGTCTACAAGAAAGAATTAGAAAATGATGCATACCTTAAATCTATTCTCCCAAATAAATTAGACAAAACAAAAGTATAAGAATAATGAAGAAACTAGATGAGCTAGAGGAAATATCAATAGCATTGTAATTATCTTTCTTACAAATAAGAGAACCTGAAGAAAGATATAGAAGAGTGAAATACTGATTCATTGGTGGAGTTATTAACATTCAAACTAAAACTTTTAGGATTCAACATGCCTTGTCTCATGACATAAATGACACTAACACAATTGCAATAGTGATTAAAAAGAGTCTTAGATTCAAAAATTCCTGTTCTATTACATTGAACAACACTTTATAAATTGGAAAAGTTGGAATAAGGGATGAAATGGAGCAAGTATTCATAGAAAATAAAAAGGCATATGACAATGAAATAAATATTTAAAATGAAGATTTCGATGAGAAAAACAATTAAGAACCAAWTACTAAAAMWTTAATACATGGATTTATTGATTTGTACAACATTTTTTGTCTTCAAAACAACYAGAAACAYATTKCTCTAAGTGAGGGTTATGTTCCATTGGGAATTTTAAAAGATAAATATTMAGAAGAAACGAGTTTTCTCCAACTTTTCRATGGTAAAAAATGACCATACAACGTGAATAAAAACTTTTCATATTAAAAACTTGATAAGTGGAAAGTATTACACAAGGAACATGACTTTTCTTACCATACAACAAATCTRTTTTACAAAGCAKTATGCATTATTCTAAACCAAGTGTTTAGTAGTATATGGATTAGAATACAAAAAKAAAAAATAAAAGGAARAAAGCTATTAAAAAATATTAAGTCAAATCCAAACTTGGAACRCATTTTGAAATCAAACATTGGATACATGGATTTCAAAGCAATTTKKACATCATTAGACTATCAACAACATACACATAAAAAGATATATGAAATGATATGACAATTGGGAATACCAAATTTCTTCATTTATTTCAATATCACAAAGAATCATYGACAATCATTAGTCAATGCATTAAAACAAATAATAAATTGAATACAAAAAWTCTCTAAAAATGAAATTGAATCATTGATTATGGACGACCCTATAAATTGTGCACATTATCATAGAAATATAATATCTTCTCTACAAAATTTAATATGTCATGATAAAAAATACGATGGAAATATCCAAAACTACCTTTTTGTCACTGAGTTTCAAAACAAAGAAAGTGAACATGATCATGGATTACGATGGATAAAGGATGCACCAATCTATGGAAAAAAGTATAAACACATACATTGCATTTTTTTATTATAAATACTTGTCATGTGATTCCACAACAATTGAAAATGACTTACAAACAACTCAACATCATCATCATATAAAAAATTGTAAAAGGAAAGAAAAATGTGCATTACATATTCAATTTCATGCAATTGTCGATGAAGAGAACAATATTACTCAAATCTTTAGAATATGACAAAATAGAATAAGGAAAAATTAAAAACTACTATTTTAAAAAAATAAATAAATTGAAATACGACAACATGTGTACATTTGATATCTTTTTAAAGTATATACGATTAACACATGAGGACTACATCTAAAAATACAATGTAACCTAAATTGAACAATTGTCTTGYTACAAAGAAGATCATCAAAGATATGAATGAATAATTTTGCAAGACATATTCCAAAAATATGGAATACAAACAAAGACTCTCAATTTATAGTTCATTCATATGCAATAAGAACATATCATAATGCAGCCTACATGACAAAATTTGACAAAACAATGACATCAACATTTAAACACATATAAGAAGATCATGAAAAATCAAATGTCAACATCATGAAAACAATTAGTAGGCTTAGGAATACTCTAGTAGATATGCAACAAATCACTACACAACAATTTGTGCACATTATCTTGCCTCTACCACTAAACGCAAGTTCAAAAAATTATAGATTTATAAACACTTCAACCATAGAGAAATGAGCATTTATACTAAAAATACAAAAATAATTGCAACACAAGATGGATGGTTATGAGAACATAATATGTCCTTCAATCATTGATTATTATGTACATCATATTGAAACTATCAACCACATACACTTAGTAGAATTTGCATCAAGTTATACAAAAAAAAGGCACAAAGCATCAAAATAGTGACAAGCCATATGTTATTAGATATGTGAAACATGACAAGCATAATGACCTTGAAAATTACTATAGAGAGAAATTGATGATCTATGTTTCATAAAGAGTAGAAGAACACATTTTCAAGCAACAATACTCAATGTGGGAGCATGCCTACAATTCACTAATATAGATCATAAAACATAATGAAATGTTTTTTACAATTAAAACAAATGTGACATGCGGTGAACTCGAACATGCAACAAATGAAATTGAAAATAAAGAGAAACAATTATTCAACTAATAAATAGAATAATTTGCCAAATATTTGTACTCAAATATATCCAATGATTACAAGAAATATGACTTTGACAATGGCTTGCAACACTTTCAAAGAACAAGAAACATAAGATAAATGACAACATACCTTACCACACTGTAAAGAAACCACATATATTAAACAATATGGAATTATTTAACAATAGGAGACAATTAAACCAAGAACAAGAAATATTAGTGAAAGATATATTGAGTATAAAAATTGAGCCTAAAAAACTTGTACAATTATTTCTAACAAGAAGTGTAGGAGTTGCAAAAAAAATCACTTCTAAGGAAATATTCTAGTCGCTAGTTTATTTCTGCATTGAGGAAATGAATTATGACCCCCTACAATTAAAAATACTTATCACTACCTATGCAAGAAAAACAACATTCAATGTAGGGGGAATCACATTGCATTTGACATTTTGTTTGCCATTTAACATATCAAGCTAGTTTCCATTAAATAGTGAAAAATTGGATACCTTAACAAAACATTTTCAACAACTTCATGTATATCTCATCAATGAAGAATATTTAATAGGAGAAACACTCTTATATAAAGGTGACAAGCATCCATGATAGATAAAACACACACCAACATCTTACTTTGAAAATGTTGATTTAATACTTTCTGGAGACTTATACCAAGAGAAACCTATAAAATATTCATTGGTATTTGAAGAGTCAATCATTAATGGGAGAAACCATACTCATTTTGGCAATGTGAGTCACCTCACTATGAACTCCATACAAATGTAAGAAGACATATATTTCATCAAAATTCTCAACAAAATGAGACTTAACAAACAATTAGACTAAGATATCCAATACATAAATTCTCATTGTCATAGAACACCACCCTTAAATCAACTGTTGCATATTTGTTTTAGGAACAAAGATGTGAAGAAACATAATGACTAGATGCTCTCACCAGTCAACAAAGAACTAGTAATCCTTGATGCTATTGATGAAAATGAAACCTATCAAGACAAAATGATATCTTATGAGAAAATTATAGAATTACCGACAATAATACTAATAAAAAATATGATAGTTGGAGCTATGTCTGAGAAGATACACCATATATTATAGTCTAGTTAATGGCATTGATGGAATATTCAAAATCTATACAAAGAAAAACAAAGATGTAGATATCGTTTGGATATAATTTGTAAATTCAACAATTGGGAAAGCCGAAAGAAATAAAATTATCAACTATATTAGGAATACATTGAACCAACTTGGACACCTATATTATGAATTTCAAAACCAAATGCAACATCTAGAAACAAATTTTGAACAAGTATCCAGAAGCAATTCCAATACAACTAGCATGTTCTATAAAAATACATAGTAGCCAAGGTCTTAAACTAAACACACTTTCATTTTATCCAACTAGAGTCACAATAAATGGATTTGTGTATATAACATTGTCAAGAGTAAGCACCGGAGTAAAAACCATTTATTCATTGTACTTGCTCAAGGAATTGTCAAAAAAACTGGAAAACAAAGTTCTTGATGAAATGAACGGTTTCACAACATATGCATCATGGATAGTAGAATACATACAAAGGCTAATATCCTCTATAAACACTTTCTCAATTTCCACATTGAACACATGTATTCATAGTCAAAACATTGTACAAGATGAACATTTGATGAAATATATGGTTCTTTGGTTCCAAGAAACTCATTTAAACTATCCACAAAAAAATCAAATTAAGCAAATTCAATTTCAATGTAGCACATTTTATGCATGGAGTTATTACTTGCGTAGAAAAACTATATAAATAAATATAACAAAAAACGTAGAAAAACTATATAAATAAATATAACAAAAAAATATTACTATAACGAAGTCAAAATCATTGTGTCAAATGTACATGTTCAACAACCAATCTACATATTCAACATCTATGCCACACCTTTTGCATCTATTTCAACAATAATTGGTACAATCACACTAGAAAGAATATAATCATTACAAAGGAACTTTGTGTTTGTAATAATTGACGATTTCAACATTGACATCTATGGAAATGATCAAAACAATAAATTGCCCGAATAGTGCATGCAACCACAAGAAATTCAAGAGATAACACAAGTTTTTGTGAAAAGGAAAATGTGTTATTGATGACATTTAGACAAACTTATGAATTGAACAATGTGAGGTACATATATCATAGTAATATTCCACTAACCATAATATAGTTCATGCCCTATTCTACTTTGTGTGAAATTCACATCATAGTAGCGTCTTTTCTTGGGATGAAGTAACATAATTCTATTTATATTGTAACTCCATCCAACAAACATAGTTTTCCTTGTTTTTATTCAAAGATATTTTGTTAAAAAATAAACAATACTTTTGATCATACATAATGGATCAATATCACCTTATAAAGTAATTAGTCATTGTTAGGCGCTTTGAGTTGAAATTTCAATAAAAACATAACAAGTGTTAATCTAATTTGTTTTTCATAGTTACAACTTTCATCTATAACATTGGATATGCTATCTTGAATACTGACACAATCACATTGTATTTCCCTATTTTCATTTATATAAAAAATAATTAATACAATCATACTAGAAACAACATAATCAATACAAATTGATTCTATGTTTGCAATAATTCATGATTCCAACATCAACATCCTTGAAAACAATCAAAACAATAAATTAATATTACAATAGATGAAATTACTAGAAATACTCAATCAATAATAGAGAAATCAATAAAAAATTACCATATAGAGCATTTCTAGTTGTGTTGGATGTACAACAAGATTTTTTCGTTGAATTCCCTAATGTTGATAGCGGTGCTCCTAAACATTTTATTTGAGTGAACAACCTATTCAGACTCCATTTCTTTACCTTACTACACTATATTGAAGGTAAATTTGTCTTTCCCCTAGATTGATTTGGTAAAAATAGAGATTACATTTTAAACTTTAAATTATTTTCTTTGCAAATAACTAATGACATTTGTTTTGCCTATTGTGATGACTAGAGATTCTCATCACAATTGGGACACATAGCAAAATATTGTCCCAATATTAACAGTGGTGCTAACAAATATTTTTCTTTGAGAGAACGACCTATTTAGACGTCATTGCTTACCTTGCTACACTAGATTAAATATAAATTTGTCTTACCCATGAATTAGTTTACTAAAAATTAAGATTATGGTTTGGACTTTAAATTGTTTTCTTTTCGTCACACTTATTTTAATTGTCTTACGAGAATTATTTGACATAAAGTAATAAAACATGTAAATGCAATAACTTTTTTTTTATCTTTAATTCACTAGTTTTTATAATTAGTTTATCTTTCCAAAATTATGATTGTTTCTTTATCTATCTATCTATAATCTCACTCACGTTTGATTAGCAAATTATTAATTTAAAAATTAACAATTGTTTTCTTGCTGTAGTTATCTATAATTTTTTTTGTCTTTCTAACATTATGGTTGCTTCTTTT
>SNQJ01S0015853.1:65516-121943 GCA_010110895.2 Picea sitchensis | reverse complement strand
TGCTTTCTCCTCCTAAGTCATAGTATAATTTATTATTTCAATGGCATTTGATTCTTGTATCGGTTTCTTAATTTGCAAATTAACAATTGCTTTCTCCTCCTAGGTCATAGTATAATTTATTATTTCAATGGCATTTGATTCTTGTATCGGTTTCTCCCACTTGATATGGTGTAGTTTGTTACTCTAAAGAGTACATTTAATATATGTTTTAATCTGATGTAATTATTGTTAAACTATGTCTTAAAAGATGACCTTTGGAAACTTCCCACTACCGATTAAAATATATATATATATATATATTTTAAGAAAGCATTCGAAAAAGGTTAGAGAAGCCATCAAATGATATGAAACCAATTCATAAATTATTCATTAATCTTGGTAGTATCACTAATGAGATATCATGAGATCATAAAATCATGTACTTTGTTGAAAATTAAATGTCTAAGTACTCGAAGTCCACAAAACACTCATATAACTTAATAGAACAATTTAGACAATGGTTATCTTTTGTTAGATATAAGTTTGAAAACCATAGTGTTAGGATTACTAATATTAATAATCCTTATAGTACTTAGAAAAAGGTTAAAGAAGCCAACAAAGGTTTGAAATCAATTCACAACTTATTCACCAAGCTTGTTAATAAATGCCTAACTACTTAATCAAAATCCTTCTAAAAGTCCACAAAGCACCGATAGAAATTAGTATATATATGACTATCAATTTCCTTCATAAAGAATCCCTAGAATTTATCTTTGAGATTGATCTTGTGACAAATATATGTGTAAGTTCATGATCTGTCAATGAGGGACTTATAAGCCACTCGCTTCACCAACACATATACTATGCAAAATTCACTTGATGTTCTCTATMTTAGTATTAGATAGAGTGATCTATTCTCAGAAAGGACACTAGGATTTTTCCCTCTCCCTTGTATATGTTTATCTTATATTTTTTATTCTTATCATGGCTCCAAAGCCTTTGTTCTCAATGGATCCTACACAAAACAACCAAAACTACACCAGATTGATTAACATGCTCCTTTCTCCACGTAACCTGTACATAAGAAACCAAGTGATGTAATGCAATGGAATTATATATTATCAATGAGTTTTTTGGGTAATGACATGGACTCYAATTTMATCTAACTTACCCCTTGTCATTACCACTCCAAATTGGCCCTGYTTGAGTGTTTTCTCTCTTACTTGCATTTCAAGCTAGTAAGGAGTTATCAAGACTCTCCTTTGAACCTTTGTTTCAAGTTTAATGCATGTCTGAATTAGAAATTACAATAGCACAATTTTTTTTAATAGAAACTATACCAAGATCCTATGCAATTTCAAACTTTTTTCCAAGGAACTTATATCAAATAMCTCAAATATCCAAACAATAATTCATTTTGTTGGRAAAKTCTATGTATACCTTTGTGAGATTCTTTACCACAATTTAAATGCATCTTACAACTATGGGGGTTGTGATGATTTGAATGGACACCACCAAAATTTCCCCTCAAATGATATTTACAAATAATAAGAAAAATACAATTCTCTTAGTTCTTCCATACAACGAAGACTTCCTCTAACAATAGTCAAATTCCCCTAATTCTGAAAAATGGCAAACTTGGATTTCGTTGATCTCTGGCCTATATATCACTCTAAATATGAACAAGATATTATTGACATGCTCAACCACACTGCCAAAATCGAAGCATCCAAATGGCTTAGGTCTTATGTGTTTCTTTATGCCATATGCACTCCTCAATCATTACAACGGTATGCAAACAAGATGCTTGAATGGAATCAATCGGGAAGAAAGGAAAATGATCTAATATTGCATTTCAAAGGCCCAACGGATAATTAAAACACCCAAGAACCAAGTTCTTGGCATGGATAGGTTGTGTGAGGCCCATACAATAAATGTGCACCATCATGGGTGAGGTTAAGATACCTACGAAGGTTCAATTCACTTTAGACAATGGAATGAAATTACAAGTGAGGGAGAAAATCACCCAATAATTAAAAAAAATTGAATAGGAAAATAAATCTACTTAAAAATGAAGTTATGGCCCATGCGGGATGCATACGGCCCAAGCAAAGAGAAAACATGTAGCAAACAAATAGAACACAACCAAGAGGTGAAGTAAAACCCCTAGGGATGAAGAATGCTTATGTAACAAGCTAAACAAAACCAAGTACATGAGAAATTCAACCTAGGTAAATGTATTTTCCTAGACGAGGAGTGCACAACCTAGTAGTGGAGAAATTACAGACTATGGGGATGATTTATAACCTTTATAAAAGATAAATGTATCCAATAGCTAAAATAAAACTAGATTAGAAAATCCTACAAAGGTGCAACAACTAAATAATGGTGTCCACTAATCTCCAATATCAGAAATCAACCAATGGTGGGGAAAATAACGTTGTTAGGATATCCATTTACTCATAAACTACTACAAGTATAAATGAAAACTCCAACACTATAGAGATAAATGAAATCTTAGATCACTAACAAACACAACAACCATTACATTAGATAAATGAGTACACATGGAGACATTATTTACCCTGGAAACCCAAATGGGAAAACTAACATCAAATGGGGCTCATTATTTCATTTGGCTTTCTCTAGCTACAATGTTATTTTTCCTTCTCTCCTCAATGGAAAAAAGACCCTTTATAAGTGAAAACCATGGAGGAAATAGGGAGAGATGGGGGTAAGGGGAAGGCCAAAAACCATGACCCTTTCTTTCCCCTTTCTCAACCTTTTTTTTTGTTTTTTGTTTTTAATATCTCTCATCTTCATTTGTCTTATGCCACTTTACATAGGCATTGGTTTACAATGTTTGCTAATATTTTTTAACTATTGAATTGGATTAAAGGTACTAATTATTTCCCATTCATTGGTTCAAATCCATTTTAAATCACACCTCACCATTGAGAGGATTTTTGGTCTCCAAAAGCTCAAGGAAATTGATCTTGATCAATGTGCCTTATGTCTTCTTCTCTAGAATGTGTCTCTAACTATGGATATTGGAAACAACTCTAACTCTAGCTTTGGATACTAGCTCTAGTCTCTAGCTATGGCTCTAGCTTTGGTTCACTTGTTCCCATAATGTAAAATTCTAAACACTTGCTCTCAGCTCTAAGAAATATTCAGATCCAAAATATGGACTGAACAACCATTACTATCTCTCTCTCTCTCTTGGATATGACCCATCTTGACAGTCATGAAGCCAAGCCAAATGTTGTTCTTCTTATTTATTCAGTGTGATCCCAACACTACCATCACGTAACAGTTCCTCAAGAGGAAGTGTGGTTTCCTTCTCATATGTTAGAATCGATTTCTTCCTGAAATGGAAACAACTCTTCAATGATTGCACATGCTCGCAAGAACATCATGGAGTTCTCAAGAAATCTCCAAAGGTCATTTTCCTCCATGCACCAATATCCTACACATCTTCAAGATGGGGTTCTTAAGATGCAAAACTAGAAACATGAATTAGATTGTGGCTACCATTGGCATCAACTTGTTGTCCATATTGTTGGTGTCATTGACCTCCTCTTCTACTATAACTCCTTGGCTAGCTACTTCTCCTTGGATTAGAGGTACACAAAACTCCTCATCTTCTTCAATATTCACTTTCCACAACCTTCTCTTAGTTGTGTGGTTTCTGGGGTGAAGCTTTGGATGAATTCGCCAACACTTTGCTTCCCAATTTCCACTTGACTTATGGTAGTGGAAAAATTTCTTTTGCTACTACAAGGACTACCTGGAATTCTCCTCCTCTCCATGTTCCTTTGAGTTCATTGTTGTACCAGAGAAATATTCTTGTCCTTATTCCTCTAAGAATAATCAATATTGTGGCATATGGCTTGCTTCTCCCAACAATTTTCCTCAATATGTCATTTATTCCCATAGAAGGAACATGCTTCTGCATACCAAAATCTCTCAATGATATGGATTCTCTTTTTGTAGAAGTGAAAAAAAAGGGATGTCTTGTTTGATTAAGACCTCTTGGTATTTTATTCTTATTTACCTGGTTGATTGGTTTTTTTTGTTCTTATGAGTGCAGGTGTAGGTTGAGTCCATGAGCTATTCTCATCACTTCCCTCCTTCAATCCGCCACAAGAAAGTTGAGGTGGTAGTGATATGCCACCTTCATATGTTTCTACTCTTTCTGATGAGTAGGCCAACTCCAACATTTATTTATCCTTCGCAAATGTGGTATTCATGGTCATGGGATTTTCCACTCTTCCATCAAATCTTAGGACTTCATGATTGGCCCTCTATGAAACTATAATGGGACTTAAGATTCCTTGAATTCTCTTTCCTATCCCTTGTCCATTGTAAACCATATTCCTTAGGATCTTGGAACCAATGCCTATGGTATTATTTTCAAAGTCACCAATCTACTCTTAAGAAATGTCTATGGAAGGTGACCTTACCAAAGTGGTCTCTGTCATGGTGTTGTCTTGGGAAGTATAAATCTAAGGTGGCCCCGCTTCTCAGTGCTCTTGGACATGTTGATTTTCTCTATCAACCCTTGGTATCCTCTGATACCATGTTGAGTTTCCCTTACCCAACACCCAACAGTTAATTCCAAATAAATCAGGTATTGAATTAAAGCACAACTAAGTAAACAACTAAACATGTAGTGGAAGCATAAACAAGGAAACCAAAATATCACACATAAGAACACCGATATTTTTGGGTAGATACCCCTGGAAAAATCCCGGAGGAAAAAAAAATGTTGAGAAGGATTTTATTATGCTAAAATAAGGCATCTCATAATAGGGATAATGGCCCACTGAGAGAAATAAAACTACACACACACCTAGAAAAGTATGATCTATTATATGACTGATAAATGCATGATTTTTGAGGTGTACACAATTTTCCTTCAACAAAATTATGTTTCTACGCGATTGTCTCCACTGAAACTTGGATACATGTATGGAAGAACTGTACAACAAGCTTCATACAACACGACACTCTCTTGTGCCTTCCTTTGATTGATACCCACCCGCTCTGCCTCTGTTCTCTCTTCTCCTTGACCCGATCTCTAAATGGAAGTCCTTCTCCACCTATCCAAGATCTTGAATCACAGTCCTTCATGATCCAATCCTCTCAAAATAAAAGGTCCTTCTCTACTCTCAATAATATCAAGTATCAAGTGTCTTTCTCCTTCACCCTAGCCTTGCTTTATACTTGTGAGTTATAATCTATTTCTAATCTCCAAAGTGATTGATGGTTGAGATTACTTCTCACACTCATTTGAGATTTAGAAAAATGATAAGTATTTTTAACACTTTCCTTAAATGACTCAATTAATTAATTACATAATTAATTAATAAAAGAAAATTACTTTAATAATTCCTTTAATTAAAGTAAATTCAAGAGTATAAGGTTTTGGACGATTTCCACACGTCTAGACACATAGAGCTATGTGAAAATACATGTCCAATTCTACCACTAGAATCAAAACTCCCTCTTAGCGCGAAAGGTATTTCCCGAAGAGCCACCTAGAACTAGTTTTCCCTTCGACCCTGGTACAATGTTGCACATATCATCCTACATACTAGCATCCCTCCAACCCTACTGGTAAGATACTTCTTGAACACTGGAAGTCTTAGAATCGATGACGCTACATATCAATGCCATGAAGTTTGGAAACTTCATCGAGGGTATACTCTCCTTCATTGTGTTCCTAGGAGCCTCCTGCACTTGAGAATCCATCAATGTCATATCCTACCAACTCCGTCTCTTGAAAAAATTGTAAGGGGCTAACTCCCTCTTCCCATATAAAGGTTTACTCCCCACATTGGAAGTCTATGAAATCTAATCATCCTTTGACTGTTCACCCTTCATGACCTCATGCTTCTCTTCCTCTGTCACTAACATCGATCCACAATCTAGGATCCCCTTGGATCCTCTTACAAGCTTTCCCTGCTACTTTTAAAACCTTCCCTCTCTGAAACCAATGCTCATTGTTGTGTTAGGGATAGCTCCCTATGAACATATGAGTACTTTTCCTCTATGAAAATAATGGAAAAACCCTTGTCCTCCAAAACTGAAGCTGAGAGAAAGTTTTTCTTTAGTTCTGGTACATAAAGCACATCCTAGGGCTCTAGCGAACCTCCTGAATCAAGTTATAACATGATAGTTCCCTTCCCCTTCATCGCATACTTGGAATCATCACCAAGTTCCACATGGGTCCCTGATTCCTCTGTCATACTACTAAATATCTCTTGTGCTTCTAGCTTTAGTTTATTTTATTAATATAAACATCTCGGTCTCCCTTCCTGGGATAATGGTCCACCCTAGGAATATTAGAATGCAACAAATAACCTAGCCTATCATAGTTCAATATCAGTCCTTCGATCTTATAGGTTACTATATCCCTTGCTTCCCCTTTGCTCCTTTCCTCGAACCCTGTCCTACTCACTTGGATGAAATTCCTTCTCCACCCAATCTATGAGATCTCCGACCTCACTCTATGTGTATTTTATGTCCATTGAGAAACAACCAACTCCTGCAATTGAGCACATCTGCTACCGTTGTACGACCTTGTACCTGTAACATGCATAAGTTATACATTCATATTCCTTCTACAACACCCTCTGTATGTATACACCATTGGCTACTGAAACTCGCATATGTATGCACCTATTTCTTCTGCAAGTCATGTATGTACATGCCCTTGGCTATTGAAACCTGTGTACAACTCATCTATTTCTTCTACAACCCACATATATACACGCCTTAGACTATTGAAACCTGTGTACAACTCAGGAACTCTACTCTAGTTTGTTGGACCTTACTATTGTTTCTCTACTTCCCAGATATGTCCTTTCTTAAGATATGTTGGTTGATGCCTCCTTCTCATTTGGACTGATTATATCTCTAGGTGAAATTCTTTCTTCACCCCATGCTAATATCTCTGTGAGAAAAATTCCATATTTACTTTATCTACGAGTCACTATATCCAATAGATATGTCATCATATGATATTGATCCAGATGGATGTTGGTGGCCTCTCATCCATTCCAACTGGTTCATTTTGGCAGTTTTCCAGTTTGCTAGTTTTTTTCCTAGTTTTCGGGTCCCTGACTTGTGGGGTCGTTTTGAGGCCCTAAACAACATTTTTAGGGATCGCCACAATTAAAAATGACCTTTGATGGATAGCAGAAAAATGTATAGTCCTCAGATAGACCTTTCCAACGGGCTATCATGGTCCTGAAACGAATATCGTATGAAAAAGTTATGACCCCAGGAAGTTGGTGTACTAACTTACCCAAACGAGGCCCACATGACTTTTGGCGCTTCATCTCCTAGGGTTAGATTTTTGGATGTCTAGGGTTTTTGAAATTCTTGTTTATTGTAAAAAGGCCTCCAGAGCCTCATTGTAATCATCTTCTTGTGAATGAGCGCAATCGTCACATCTCTTCTCAAAGATAAGCCGCCACCATTCCAACAAGCTTGTTTTCCGCTGCATTTTACAGTTTCAACTTATTTCCTTATTCAATAGAAACCCAGTTTTACTGTATCTCTTTTATTTTGTGTTAAGAATCTTTTAATAATTTGTATTCATTTCGTTTTGCTCATAAAATCCAGATCATATCTCTGGATGAAATTCCTTCTTCACCCATCTAAGATCCCCTTGAGTCACCGTCCTTCGTAGCTCAAACACTTGAGAAAAATTCCTTCTTTGCTCCTAAGAGGATGACTCAAGCACATGAGAAAAAGTTCATCTCTTCTCCTATTTTCTCTCATGTGGCTCATATCTATAGATGGAAGTCCTTCTCCACCTATCCGAGACCTCCTTGTTTGCATCCTGGCCTCCTGCCATTGCTGAAGAAGCCACCTGACAATAATTTTTTGTTGCTTGGACTCTGTTACCCACTGCTCGGACTTATTGATCTTCCCTGGATACTGAAACTCCCCCTATACTGAACTGTACAGACTTGTATGCGCCTAGCACCACTAGATCCACCATATGTACATGGATGTGCTTAAATATACTTGTGTATGTATGCATCTGTCCCTTCTGTGACCTGCATACACTTCTTTAAACCTACAAAAACTTAATCCTTCCTCAATACGCTTATTTCCCAGAAATCGGTCGTTCGATTCCTTCCTATTTCTTTATAGATCTGTTAAGACTTCCTGCAAATCTGATAGATCCGCTGCAAAAAATAGTGGATATGTGCTTAGTCCTTCAAGAACCCACTTTAGCACTCCTTATCCCATATATATGTTGTTGTAACCATATATCTGAACTCGATATAAATCCTTGTCACTAATATCTCATAGATATGTCATTGTACATCCTGATATAGGATCCCTCTTAGAGAAACCTTGCTCTGATACCATGTTGATTTTCTCTAACAACCCTTGGTATCCTCTGATACCATGTTGAATTTACCCTACCCAACACCTGACAATTAAATCCAAATAGATCACTTATTGAATTAAATCACAACTGAGTAATCAACTAAACATGTAGCGGAAGCATAAAAAAGGTAACCAAAATCTCATGCACAAGAACACCAATATTTTTGGGTAGATACCCCTGGAAAAACCTTGGAGGGAAAACCATTGTTGAGAATGATTTTATTATGCTAAAATCAAGTCTCCCATAATAGGGATAATGGCCCACTAAGAGAAATACAACTAGAGACAAACCTGACAAAGTTTGATCTGTTGTATGATCCAAAACTACATGCTTTTCAAGGTGTATGCAAATTTCCTTCAACAAACCCGTGTATGTATACGATTGTCTCCAATGAAACATGTGTACATGTACAGAAGGACTATATGACAAGCTTCCTATGACTTGACACTCTCTTGTGGATTCCTTTGACTAAAACCCACTTCTGTTGCCTCTGTTTTCTCTTCTCCTTGACCCGATCTCTAGATGGAAGTCCTTCTCCACCTATCCAAGATCTTGAATCATAGTTCTTCATGATCCAATCCTCTCGAAAGCAAAGGTCCTTCTCTACTCTCAATAATCTCAAGTATCAAGTGTCTTCCTCCTTCACCCTAGCCTTGCTTTTATAATCATGAGTTATAATCATTTTCTAATCTCTAAAGTGATTGACGATTGAGAATACTTCTCACACTCACTTGAGATTTAGAAACATGCTAATTACTTTTATCACTTTCCTTAAATAAATCAATTAACTAATTACATAATTAATTAATAAAATCAATTTACTTTAATAATTCCTTTAATTAAAGTAAATCCAAGAGTACAAGGCTTTAGATGATTTCCACATGTCTAGACACATAGACCTGTGTGAAAATACATGTACGATGCTACCACTAGCATCAACAGGACAACTTCTTGGAGCCTTGCTAAGGCCTCCTCTTTCCTTGCTAAGTACTCTTGTTGCAACTGATACATCATTTGAGTGACCCTATCTTCTTTCTATCTATAAAAATAAATGACCTTCTAATGAAGGTGTACAAGCTACACTCTATGCCTATCCCAATCTATCATGACCACTGTGAGGGTGTCTTGGAATTCTTAAAACTTCTTCTTGAGAAATGATAACAATTTTCTAGAGGCCTCAAGGTGCTTCCCTATCTATGCCATCCTCATTTTGAAAATTTATATCTACTCACTACTACCTATTGGAAAAAATGTGATGATCTAATTGTGACGTTATGGAAAAAATTGGCCATACTGTAAAAAAATAGAGGAAATTTTAGACGTTATGGAAAATTGGCTATACCAGAAAAAATAGAGGAAATTTTAATTTTTCTTTCCAATCACTGATATCGCTAGACCTCTATGGCACTTTTAAAAATCTTTGCAAGAGCGAAGGACGCTCATAAGAAATTTTCCTTTGCCAACATCAAATGTGTTACTACACTCAAGGACAAGGTGGACATTAGGTTTTCTCCCCCTAACGGTCACCCACTATTTTGACAAAGTCAACATCGACTTGGTCAACTATCGTCATAATTGCGACGATAGTGCCGACTTCATGTATGATGTGGACACTAGTTTTTCCTCTCATAACGATAACCCACTATTTGACAAAGTCGACATTGACTTTGTCAACTGTCGTCGAAATTCCGATGAATCTTTAATGTTACATTTTAATGGATAAGTTACACAACTTTGCTATAAATAAATCCATACCAAAAGGGTATAAGGTCTTCTTTGTAAACAAAAAACAAGTTGTTTTTTTCATATGTTACAATTGAAAAATATAATAGATATTCTACTATACACCACTCAATTTTATAAGATAATCACTGGGTGATATGTCCCAAGGGAGAATAAATAATGTCGAAACATTAGAGGTGGGAAACAAATTAAAGAGGGTGAAAAGGGTATATGTAAATGCTATTGCTCTTGCAAAAATTGTTGTACTAGACGTCCCGAAATATTTCTAATAACAAAATCTCAAAACAATTGTAGAAAATATGGGCACATAGATGGGGGATCAAATGAATATCATCCCATGCTGGTAATTATCTATATACATATTCATGATCTATTTTAATATTGATTGTATTCACAAACTTTTATACTATTTTATACATGCATTAATTTTTCAAGTGATTGTTTGTAATTATAAAGTTAGATTTGCACCCTAACTTTCAAGAGCACCAAGTAGTAGCATAAATGATGTTGTACAAGATGAGGAACATGAAGCGGATAATGAAGATCAATTTAATGATCCCATGAAGTAGATGACAATAATAACAAAGTTCAAGATGATGGGACAAATCAAATGATCCAAAAATTGTTTAGTCATCCAAATCAGATCATGGGGATAGTGATGGTATTTATGATGAACCAGAATTGAAAAGGAAAATAAACCACTTTATAAAGGGTCAAGAGAAAAATATTCTCTCCACTACATTGTTGCCGGTGAATCCTAAAGGTCATTTAATCATTTGTCTTTCCAATTTGTATGACGCTACTACACCTAAGGTATGTAATATGTTTCATCACATCTACATAAATGTTGACATTTTCCCATTTTTGAAGTGTTAATTAATGTGTAAAATAAAATGCACATTTACAATTACCATTCTTTACATTAACTAGTTATTTTTGTGTTTTAGATTGTTAGGTGAATTTATATACCCCTCAAATATTTTACCTTGCACATATCGAGATTACATGCCATACACATTGAATGAGTATCAGTATATATGTACGCCCCAATGATCATACATGCATTATGGACAAATATGTGTTAAAACAAAACTCTCGTATGTGGTGTCAGGAGATATCGAATCGATCAAGTAAAAAAAATGGTGCCTCGAAAGGTTCTCCAACCTATTCCCACAATTCCATGTTTGCGGCCGATCACCAGTGCCAAAGCATAGCACAATTTATGGATTACCATGCACCCAAACAAAATTGCATATGGTGTTCTTTGAATGCCTAACGATGGTTCTGCATTTAATGGAAATCGGGCTTCAAATGGATAGAATTTACAGATGAACCTTACAATGTTAGGCTTTCATTGACAACCTGAATGTATGTTGCTAATCCATTGGGAGAGATTTAGTATGTTTACTCATACCTATTTTTGTTACCAACAATAACATTCCTCCTTGGATGCCAACAAATAGGGAGCACATAATGTTGGAAAATATTAAGCCCGTGTATTATTTTTACATCAATTTTTCGGACAAATTTTAATTTTTCTCTTGCATATATATTTTATTTATTTTTTATTTATTTATATATACATACCATGGTAGTAATTTCATGAATTTCAAACAATTAGGTAAGTACCTGTTAAATATATGAATAACGGTATATCGTTTCCGTATTGATGACACTTAAAGCTATGGGAGGCTATCACTATGTACATGACATCAAGAACCAATTGGGCGTAAGAGATTAAAGTTGTAAATACTTTTATGGAAAAATTCATGATGCCCTATTCAACACATTTTGTGGTATGTAACATTCCATATTGCACACTTTAATAGCATCATGCATGTTGTTTAATTAATTTAATATATCATGCATGTTGTTTAAATAATCCTTTGTATATTAGTAATTCACATTAATCCATCTCATGCATGTCTTCAAACAAAGGCTAAATTTGCATGTCTAGTTTTTGGTACTAAGATGAAATCTCGTTGGTTAATTTTTTTAGGAAAGGAGGTGGTTGATGAGTATGACACTTTCAAAGAAGCATAATTATCGTATCAATCGTAAAAAATATCTTTTCAATGGGAAACATGAGACTAGACTAAAACCACAAAAAATGACACCTCTCCCATGGAAGTTGGTATAAGGAAAAATTAACCTCGAGGTACACATTTTGTTTATGTATCATAATGAAATCAGGTTTTGAAATTTTATTTTAATTATTCAATTTATTTTACCGCATTTTGATGTTACAATTTGATTTTATTATGCTTCATCAATGTCATCGCCATGAAGGTAGTGTAATTACATGGGCTTCCCACAAGGGGAATGAAATGTTATCCCACCTAATTCACGAGGTTTCCTTACTATAAGGAAGAGCAAAACACTGATTGATAATATATCAGATAGAAGATATATAATAATTTACTGATATTCATAAAATTGACTACATGATATTATGAACAACATAGGTAAAAGAGGTCATTCAAAGAATTAAATTTCCCGCGGGTTTTTTTGTTCAAACATAAATAATATCCTAACGAAGAAAGGTGAATTTGGTGGGGTAAAACACATTATTGGAATAATTCTTCATTAAGGTAATTAATAATTTTAGTATTCATATTTATATATTGGTCGTATACATTTTGAGATTTTTGTTTTTTGTCTAGTTTGAAAACAAGTAATCCATTTGTTTTATTGTTACAAGATAGTCCCACCTTATCTCTCCCAAATGAATTTTGACAACAACGCCAAAACAAGCATATGATCTTGGAAAATACATGAGGTAAGTAGTTGCAACATATATGTAAAAAAACTTCACTTTGTTGGTTGCACTTAGCCATGTGTTTTACTTTTAATGTAATATGTATTATGTTTGTTTGAAACATGTTATTTTCTTGCATCAAGATCTGTATTAGTTGAAAGCAGAAATCCACGAAGATGATATAAATTAATAAAGAGAAAATTCCCTTTGGCTAATGTGTAATGAAAGCATTCATCCACATTTTTCAATCCACAAGAACACTACCCCCTGCCACACCAAGTTGAGGAGGATCTGAAATGTGTGGACCCCGGTACACACAAGGTCAATGGATGGTGGAGAGGCACTCGAATTCATTTAAGGCTTCTAGTTGATAGAGGCCTCGAGTTCTATGGTGGAGGGATATATGGTACACGAATCCATGGTGGCTAAGCAATAGTCAAGATCTTCCTAAATTAGCAGCATCACGCAGCAACTTGATTTGGGATGTCCCACCCAAAAATTTAAGGAGTTGTTGGCCCTTAACCAAGCTCTTTGGGAGATTCCTTGGTTATATTGGACTCCATTTCGGGGACTCGATAGTTCCAAGGAGGATCTAACATTTGAAGCCGGAGATCATGGTCTACCACCTGCTAAATTTCTTTTGGTTTTTTTTGGGATTATGTAATGATTGGGATGTCGGCCCATTGGCTTACCCATGCTTAGGCCTATTTTGTAATGTACAGCACCAGCATGGTCAAAGGCATTCGGCGTGGATGAGAAATGTATGCTAAGTGCAAGTAGGGTCTCAGCTCGCGCATGACTCAGAAGAGACTTGCAAAGTTATGCGGGCCCTTGGTAACAGATTGTGTATGGATGAGTGTTGTAACAATACGAAGAGGATTCCAGCTTATCCCTCATGGAAGATCTTCTTCCCCGCGGGCGAGTAGGGTTTTGACGGCTCAGGTTTGAAACCATTGACTCAGCATAAAAGAAGAAGAGTTGGTGGATCTAGCCCCAAGGTGGGGTGAACCACGTGAACACCCGCTGGTCTCTGTTTTGTGCTTGTCTCGATATGTTTATGTCTCTCTTGCTGGCAGCCTGAAATGATTAGATAGATACACTTATTCTTAGTGCTAATGATGTATAATAAATGTTAGATCTGATCTATATGGAATGTATTGAGTGTTTGATCTGATAGGATCCGCTCATTCATTGATGCTAAGTGCTTAAATACATTATATCGGAATGAATGTTGTGAAGCCCCGCTTTATTAGCTTAAGTGGATATTGATTACATATTGAAGAAATGATGGTGCTAAGTGATTTCATTTGATAGTATAATCACGATCCTGCGGTCCCAAATGGCGCATTAATTCTGAAGTTTCTCCTAAACCACCCCAGTTCTACCTCCGGTGAGACTTCATCCGCTTCTACAAAAGTTACCAAAGGGTTGGTAGTTAGGCATTGTTGGTGCACTATTGTAGCTGGAACCCCTGGTCTCATGCTAACAAAATGGTTCCGCTGTCGACCTGAAACTGCGGATTGTCAAATTCCAGAAAAGAAGAACTTTGTGCAAATATTCACTGGGATTGTGAAAGCCTGCATAGATATATACCTAATGCATAGTGTCCTACTCACGAGGCAAAGCTCTGCCAGTTGTTAGCCCGGACCAAGAAAGGGGACCGATCCTAAGAAAGAGTTAAGATCCAAGCTTTGTTCTAAGAAAGATGCTGAGAATCTCTCATTAAAAGAGGTAAAAGATATGCAAGCCCCATAATTTGATAAAGGTAAGAATAGTGAAAAGTTTTGTAGATATGGAAGCTGAATTCTTTGTAGAAGTAAGATAAGTGGAAATTCTTGGCTCTAGAGTATGGATCTAGGTATGTTTAATATAGTCTTTCCTAATCAAAACTAGGGTATTAATAGATGAAAGAATATTTGATATGAGTAGATCTCGATAAGAATAATGAAAGATATGTTATACCTATGCATAAAATGAATGATTGGACTAACAAATGGATGTAGGATCCTAGAAATAATTTATTGGTGTGTTAGCTCCTATGATCCTAACGGGCAAGAGATGTATGCCAGGGGATCGTTTAAAAGAAAGAGACAATTAACCCTTTGTTACAAATTACAGAAACCTAGACATCTTGCTAAGGCATGCCCCGGGAGAAGACTTGGTTACGAGCTGGTAAATCCATGAACCATGAAGTGTTGGATTTCCTAGAATGATTGTTAAGCTTCTGAGCATGAACATAAGACAAGAAAACCCTCTAAGGCGCATCTAGAAACTAAGGCTATAACAGAACCCTAGAAAGAATCGATAAGGTATTAAGCACAGATTAAAGAAA
Organism: Picea sitchensis; assembly: GCA_010110895.2. Taxonomy (NCBI): domain Eukaryota; kingdom Viridiplantae; phylum Streptophyta; class Pinopsida; order Pinales; family Pinaceae; genus Picea; species Picea sitchensis. The sequence continues at coordinate 106,715 of SNQJ01S0015853.1, read as the reverse complement.
ACCCTTGAATGATCATCGACATGTTAGGTTATCAGGGATCTTTAAAGAAAAGGAATGCATAGAATCAAAAGAATAGGATTCAACACAATCGTTGTGTTCTAGATGAGGAAACATGTGAATATCATGACAGTGAGAACTTGGGAAGCTATAGGAAGACCCCGCCCCATCTCTACATTAGGGAGGAATACGCTATTCGCAGGAAAAAATGTCCTATGTGGGGAGGCCTCGGGCCAAATATCTATGAGTTCTCATGTAACTTCAATAGGGGAAGATTTTGAGATTATTAACTTTGTTGAAGACAACTCCCTGTTTAACATGTTACTAGGGAAACCTTGGATTGAAAGAAATCAAGCCGTAATATTAAAGGAAGAAGAAGAAGTTTTGGAGCAAAAGAAACATGTGAGCGTGCTATTTCTACGACCGTAAGGATCCGACACTTGATTGAAAAACATGAGAGCATATTGAAGCTATTTAACGCTAGCAACCTATATGTTGAAGTTGCAAGAACATTAGAGGATCCATAGAATATTGAAATACCTAATCCATATAATGAAGAAGTATTACCCTTGAAACATAGGAAAGAATCTCAAATAACGAAAGTGACTAAGACCACGTAAGATAAGAATCAGAATGGAAAATGAACTACCGAAGATGAAGCCCAATGGAAAGAGGGATAGAAAGATAAGTAAGAAGAGGGGAAAGTTTGAAAAGTTACGTATATTCCAAAGGAAAATTCACAGATAGAAAATTTTCATAATGGGAGCCTACCGATATCGTAACAATGAGGACATGGTAATTTCGCCATGGAGAGGAAATATAGATGTTGGGAGCGATAAATCCATTCAACTGCCAGTCCAAATGGGTCGAAAAGAAGTTATAGCTCAACACCGTAATTCATTGGACCACACCATAATGGACGTAACAAGATTTAATGAGGCTTCATAAATTCAAGAAAACCATTGCCGAAGTTACTCATTTCTCTACCCCATCAATGCCATGCAATGTGGCGAATTTTTGCTAAACCAAGAATTCCATCTGCACTAAGTAAACCGCTACGTTGATCACCGCCTCCTCGCTGTTTATTATAGTGCGTGATCTGGAGCTTAATTAGGACCCGAGCATTATTAATCCTGCCGCATGTCCGTGAGCCTAACGCAAATTGGAAGAATCTATAACATAAGCACCCTTTTGACTTACCACCGAAAGAGCCGCTGTCGAGAGGATTGTCTACCGGGCCTATTAAAAGTATCATCATGAGAGTGGAATGTCTACCTTCCATCCATTGCTCGAGCCAAACCAACACGGCTCGCAGACGAAAAGTGAACTAAACACAGAGACAATTTCGTGAATGCTAAGTTGATTCCGGTGCATATTGCCCAATCTACCTACAATTCTAAGTAAAGCAGGTAAAAATCGACAAGGTGCTCCAGAGACTTTGAGAAGGAAATGGTCAACGATACCCTCCTGGCAGGATAATGCAGCCCACGCAAATCAAGAAAATATAGCATTGTTGAAGTTTAGTGAATTCAACCTCGATGACATAAAGGTCTACAACATATTCTACTTCCCACATAAGTACCGACCAGAACAAAGGAAATAATTCAAAGATAATCCCTCGGCCATGGACCTTATAACCTCGCGCAGAAGTCCATATTAATTACTCAATCCGCCATGAAGATTCCTCACTTCGAAGGCACCAAGAAGTGAATCTTACGCGTCAAGTTGTTGTTGTCCCGTTATCATGGCTGACAAGATGGTTAAACCATCAGACAAGAATGGATCCGGGAGACAGATCAATCGGATCATTGTGGATGAGTATGTGCCCCATCTACACATATTTGTATCCCGAAAACCATGGATCAAAGGCCATCCCAAAGGATCAAAGAGAATTATGGAGATGTTGAGAAGGGAACGCAGGGCTACAAGGTAGCTTCTATCCAAAGCGACTAACTGGTCAATTAATTCATAGGAAAGTTAGTCCGCGAAGAACCCACCCAATCTGTCATTGGTTTTAGAGCCCACCTCGCAGTGGAAGTGCTGAGTGGCCTACAAAATGAATTGGGTGAAGTACCTCATGAACCGGTTGGAACTGGACTGCAATGAAAGAGATCAGGATAAGGAGTTCTACTTCGGGCCATTTCTAATCCTAATTGTTTTCATCGCATGGGAGATGCTCTGGTGCTTAATCTCCCGTATTAATCGCCTTTTGAACCGCTGGCCGTGAATTTCATTACACTATGGTATTCCAGTGACAAGAACAAGCAATGGCGCTCAAATGTCGTATTCCGCACATATTACAATTAGTTGAAGTTAGCTATCCAATCCAAGCCTCGCATCACACCCAATACTCTCCATTGTGTTCCCAACCCTAATGAAATCTCGCCAGGATCGTCATTTCATTTATATTACAGTGTGCATTGACAAGCACAAGCAACAACTTCAATATTACTATAAGCTAACAGAGGAGGACTTAGAAGAAATCACCAAGGACTAGTCAGAGAACCTCCTCATTCCAAATGACCCCCTCGCTGAGATGTCCCATATCGATAATCTGAAAGCGCTGTATACACCTGGACCTAGTAAGATAAAGAAGCATCCTAAGAGGTCCATGATTTAGATAGTGCATTCATGAAGACCACTTCCATCTTAACAGAGCAAGGAGGATATGGCGAAGAGATAGATGGCACAAAAGTTGAACAAAAGAAAGGCTTAGGTTACACCGCTTCCTAGAGATGAGGAGGACCCCTGAAGAAAAGGAAGGTTTCCCTCCGAACCCTTCTTCAAGGAAGAAAATCAAAGCAACTATGACCAAATTTGAGACCACCCTCATCTCAAATGACTTCGATTTCATCATAGCAAAACTGAACGATGCTTCGCTAGAGATAGCGAGAAGTAATAAGCTAAGCAGGAGGAGGTTTTCTATCGGATTAAGGACGAGCTCCATGAAGTGCAACAGTAATTCATTAATCCACCAAGACAGCCCACTGCGGCCTCCCCACAACAGGAACATTAGAACTGGGAGATGAGCTAGCTCAACTTCACCGCATAATTGATATAGTCGGAAGCTCACCTTCGACGAGCGCTGGAAGAAACAGATAAAACCACCCAGGCTTTGACACAAATACAAGGATTACTCATAGAGAAATGCAAGATCGCAGAACTGGAAAATATTTCTCCGCAAGCAAAGTGGGATGAAGAAAACCAACCCAAAAAAGAAAGGAATAGTTGCTCGCAGAACAACTCTCCGCCAAGTAAAGGAAATGGTTCACGAGCACTTCTCCTGCGACGCTTGTAGAAGTAATACTCGGTGAGTGAGTTCCACAAGAGGTGGCAATAACCAGTTATAACCAAGAGTCTAACATTGTATAGCAGACTTGAGTCCGGTGAATGCGCCCAAGACTTCAATGTAAGACCAAAGGGTTGTAACCAATTCAAGATCATAGCTGGATGTGACTAAAATCCTTTGCTCGAGTGCACATGTACCTGAACTACAACGCCTAAACATACAGAACCTCACCGAACTGTTGCTGTACAGAGTCGCGTTCTCAAGGAAAGCAGCAACAGCCAGCACACTACAAGCACAAATTGAAGGTCTGTCTGGTCGTGGAAAGAATGAAGTGCTTCCCAGAGAATGACCACCCAACTAGTGGACCCGGCTACCATTCCCAAAGCAGAGTGATGGAAGTTACCAATGGCTTCAAATCCGGCAAGATAAGGTGTGCCACTATTCACGAGTTTGAAAGCCGTGGAGCAGAGCTAGAACAAGTAGCCACTTCGATAGAAAAATTCTTAGAAGGACCTATGAAAAAAGGAAATTATTCAAGAGTTCACCAAGAAAGAGGCCACAACAAAGCAGTAGGTCAAAGAAGCTCGAGGCCTTCGGGGCGTAACCCATTAAACTGAGTTCCTCGTGATGAGTCATAGGTGAGTGTTGGGGCCTGTTGGTCCTTGACCATGTTTTGAGGAAACATTGGTAGGGTTTGACCACCTTTTTGGACTCTGGTCGAATATGGAGTGCCCATGCAAAGAAAATATCGTGGGATCTTTTCCCCTTTTTGGGTCCTTTTTGCCTTTTTTGGATTATGTAATTGGATTGGGATGTTGGCCCATGGGTTTACTCCAGGCTTAGGCCTATTTTGTAAATGTATAAATAGAAGGCTAGGCAATGTAAGAAGTGAAGTCAAACAAATCACCATGAGATGAGAATGTATGCTAAGTGCAAGTAGGGATTTTTAAGTACTTTCTATATGATTGTGAGAGAATTATAGAGATAAGTGCAAGTGACTGAAGAGAATACATGTAGGATTTGTATTGTAACCTAGATTGGGGAAGGAATATCTAGCGAAGTGCATAGATCTCATGTCCTATGTGGAGTAGGGTTTTATGGCTCAGGCTGCAATCGATTGAATGTTTATAATAAAGAAGAAGATATGGGCGAGTCTCTGTGGTAAAGAATCCATGTAAACACTGTTGTCTTTCTTTGTGCTTGTCTTGATATGTTTATGTCTTCTTTTGCTAAGTGATTAGAGATTACTAGATAAATACACTTATGCTTAGTGCTACCGATGTATAAGAATGTTAGATCTGAATTGATAGGAATGTGTTGAGTGCTTGATCTACCAGATCCGGCCTATCATTGGATGAGTGATTAAACACGCTATAACAATGTGAATATTGTGAAAACCCTCGCTTTATCAACAAAGTACTGGATTGTATATTGAGGAACCGACGGTCATGAGTGCCATTCAATAGTATAACGCTATCCTGTCCCAAATAAGGCTGTAAACGCATTTGAGTCTTTCAACCACCCTTGCCTCTACCTCTCAAAGAGACTTCATCCGCTTTGTAGAAAGGCCGAAGCAGTCGCAGTTAGCTTTGCCAAGCAGCTGTAGTGTTGAAAAAAACTCCTGGTCTCATTCCTTTGTGCCAAGAGGGAGAAATTGTTGGGGAAAGGTACAATGAAGAAAGTGAGGTAATTAAATTGTGGATATTTTACAATATAATTTTCATTATTTTCGTGTAAGGATCATACCTTACTTAATATTTATTCTTTCATCAATTATTAATATTTACCATGTATGTTATAACTAATATTTAAAATTGGTGAATTACATTTTTTTCATCGATCAGTCAGTCAATATTGGGATACACTACATTTATACATTGCAAAACACATTAATTCTATTGAAGGTATGGATTGATAGATGTAAAGAACATCATGGTTGTAGGTTATCATGGAAAGAAATATATGAATTGGTTAGGGAAGTTCGTCGTAATGGAGATTTCGATTTTACGCAGAGGGAAATGGATTTATAATATTGTTTGAAAGATTGAAAGGCAAGCAAATTCAACTACTTTTATTCATTATTTTATATTATATTAATGCACTGTAGGTGTTTTTTTCATATTATACCTTCCAAGTTATATAAATTGCTTTATTATTAATTGACAATGCATCTTTTACGACCATTGCACCACAAGACTATGTGGTGCAAAGGCCACAAATTTCAAATCAAAAAGTTGGACAAAAAGAAGAAAACTTTTGATTGTGGGATAACTGCAATATTCCATGTCACTAATGTTTCCTTTAGGAGTAACAAATGTCCTCAAGAATCTGAAAATAAATACTATATGTTTTTGAATAATATAATTGAGTGTGACTTAATTCCTTCAAATTAGTTTTTTCAAACAATGTTGTTTTAATAATCAAAAATATGTTGGCATGTTGAATAAAAGTTCTTTATTCAACATGCCAATGGATTTACGATGATTAAAACAACGATTTTTTAAAAAAAGCAAATGACCGCTTATGTTTTTCCAAGTCAATGTGAACAAGTCTTTACTCAAAAGTTCCTGTGTAAGAGGGATTACTGTTTGTTGTTAGATATGATCCAAGATGAAGGCTAGTAAAGTATATTGTAGATGTAGAAGAAGATGATATTGAAGAAGAAGATTACAGACTCAGAGTAGGGAAGAATATGCCTGTGTTCATATGAAGATAGAGAATATGAACCAGGCTTAGGAGACAATGCGCCAGTTCTGATGATGATATCGATGAAGATATGTTCAAAAATGACATTGATGACAATGATGATATCACTCAACCTTTCAACATTGTTTTTGAACCAGATGTCTATTGGCTATTATATTGAGTTGGAAGATCAAGAAGAAGATACAGAAAAAATGATGATACAAATATTAAGGTTAATGAGGTGCGTAACTGCATTTTAATTTATATGAACCATTCTCTAAATAATTTTTATGTGGGTTAATTATATGTTTCAAGTTTTATTTCATTTTGTTTTAGCTTCTACGGCTGATTACGCTGTTTTGTTTATTTTCTATTTCAGATTGGGCATTAAATTGAGAGTGATGCAGGGTGGAGGCAATATGAGCTTCCACCTTCACATGGTTGATCTTCTCTTGGGAGAACAATTATTCTTGAAACCAAGAGAAGTTCATTCATTCATCTGTATACTCAAAGATCACCTACATACCCACTCTATATACCATATCATCTCGTTCTTGTTTCATTTTAATTTTCTCAGTTATATTTTAAAGGAAAAAGTTATTAAAATACATTGTACTAGAGATAGAGTACATGAGGGGAAACACGACCTCGGTGGAATGGGGCCAATGTTGAAATCAGTTTTCATAACTGTTTATGTATCAACTAAAATTTGACATGGATAGATTGTTCACATGCTTAACGATATGGGAGGGTTTCCATTTCAAATGATCACTCACAATCTAATTCCTTTATATTCATCATCTGTGTCATTCGAAACCAACACCATGCCAATTAGGGCCCATGATTTTGGCTATGGAAAGGAGATAGATGAGATATCATATTTAAATAATGATTTCATACTATTATTTATGGAGCAAAAGAGTACTTAGATGAGAGAAAAACAAAGACATAAAATAACTTGGATCTTGTGTGATTAATCAAGTAATTATTTATCAACATGGTTATTGTGCCATGCCCTTGCAAAACTAGTAGATGTGGGGACATGCATATCAATTGTATCCTTTAAAATACAACTGATATGCACATCCCCACATCTACTATTACTACAAGGGCATGGCACAATAACCTATGAATGGGGCCAAGGTTGAAATTATTTCAAATGTTTCAGATGCACTAAATTTGACATGGATAGACTATTCTATTTACTGGGACGACATGGGAGGGTTTCAACACTCAAATATCACTCACACTAACTCCACTCTATATAACCCATCTTGTCCCCATTTTGTTTTAATTTCATCTACGGAATTTTAAATGAAACAACTATTAAAAGACATTGCAATTAGGGCTATAGTATTACGATGGGCAACACTCACCGCTTAATAGGGGCTAAATCGCTGCACTAAAATACTCTCTCAGATGCATCAACATTTGACATGGATAGACCTGCTTTATGCCTGACGATATGGGAGGGTTTGAACTCAAATATCACCACACACCCACTCTATATATACTCATCAAGCTTGTGTTATGTCTGTAACCAACATCATGCCAATTAGGCCCATGGATTTGGAAGCAAGAATAAGGCGCTAGAGGGAATTTAATATTTAAATAATGATTTTGTACTAATATTGTTTATGGAGAAAATATTACTAGATGATCAAAACAAAAACAAGAAATAACCGACATGAAGCCGCCATTAATCAAGTACTTTTATCGACGCTTTATTATCTCAGTGAGACTAGGATAAAGTACGTGTCTCGACCATTTTAAAGGAAATAAACTAAAAAAGACATTGTAATAGGGACAGGCATGATGGGAAAACATTAACCCATGAATGGGGCCAATTGAAATTCTTCTAAAAAGTTTCGCGATGCAATCGAATTTGACATTGATAGATTGTTCACATGCCTTGACGAGCATGGAAGGGTTTCTAGACTCAACATTACTCACACACTGACTCTATATGTTGACCCATCTCATCCTCATTTCATTTTAATTTCTGTCCAATTTTAAAGGAAACATATATTAAAAGATATTGTACTAGGCTAGAGTACATGATGGGAAACAATAACCTCGTGAATAAAGCCAACGCTGAAATTCTTTCAAATGTTTCTCAGATGAACTGGAATTTGACATGGATAGAATGTTCATATTGACTTGGACGACATGGGAAGGTTTCCATAATTCTCAAATATCAATTCACACACTCACTTTATATATCAACCCATCTCGTCTCATTTTGTTTTTAATTTTCTCGGTCGATTTTAAAACGAAACAACTATTAAAAGAAATTCTACTAGGCTAGAGTACATGATGGAAACAATGACCAGGAATGGGGCAAACGTTGAAATGTTTTCAAAATATTTCTATATGCTAACCGGAATTTGACATGGATAGATTGTTTGTATGTCTTGACCATATGGGAGGGTTTCCAGACTCAAATATCACTCACACACCCACTCTTTATATTCATCCTCTGTATCATTCAAAACCAACATCATGCCAAATAGGCCCATGATTTTGGTCATGGCGTGATCCAAAAAGGATCCAAAGAAGGCTAATAACAACTCAAAACTCGCAAAAACAACTCATGATGCTTAGAATGGCCTCAACAAACAGAGAAAGGGAAAAAAATCAAAGTTCTCAAAACTCAATGAAAATGACATTATCGCGCATTGTATGTTGCAATATTTCTAACGGTGCAAACATATCGTCAAACAAAGTTACGGATCGGAAGATATTCGCGGTCAAAGTTTTGTCAACCTTGTCCAATCAACAGGGGGATGAGTTAGCATCTGTATTGTTGATGTCATCGTTCGTACAACACAAATGGAAGGAGAAAGTGGTGACACGTTTCATGCTAACGTCAACATGGTGACATGGCAACACCAGAGGTTGCCACGTGTCACCTAGATTTGGCACTTCTGGACCAATTCGTGGACCAATAGGATTTTTCCACATGACACTATGTATGGTCCGTACAGTGATGTGGCATGATGACATTGCATGGTGAGTTGGTAGTAACGTGGCATCCATATGATGATGTGGCAATGACATGGTAGGATGACAGAGCAATGATTGATGTGGCCGAATGGGAGGCTACCACATGGCAGTGGGAAAATGCCCAAAGAAAACCTATATCCGAATTTTGAAAAAAAATAATGGATTGGCGGGTCCGCCAAATCTGGCGGACCACGCTAAATATAACCATGTACTAATCATTAGAGACTGGATAGATCCACCTCCAAATTTGGCGGAACAACCTTTGGTATATATATATATATATATATATATAGTTACAACAAACAAAGCCAAAAGGGGGAAGCCCACAGGTTTGACCCTGGGACCTCCTCCCTCTACTATGCCTTAACATTCATGCCTAAACCAATGAGCCAATGGCCTGTATTGTGAATAACACCCAAGAAAAATGTTTAAAAAGAGCATCTGCCCAGAGCTCAAGGGGCAAAGGTGCACGTGTGGTATGGCTGTGGGAATGCAGTTCGAGGAAAAGGCATTAATTTCAGGTTGTAGGGGCACAAAAACCGACACAAATTTCTTCTTGGGCCTGGGAGTGCTAGAGTCGGATCAGGGCAAGGAGACAATTATTTTTGGGTAATTCGACACCACGAATTCAGTGGTGCCTTATGTTTTTTGAACTGAGCATTATTTCTATGGCTTGATTTCATAATGAGGTATACTTATGTATTTTTCCAAATTATTTTGCTGAGTTAATGAAAAATATTACCCATTTGAGAGCAAGACCCGGAGACGTAGTCCACCAGGGACAAAATCTGTTATCAAGTTTTTGTGTTCATATTTGATGCTTATGTCTCTTCATTATTGAGATTTTCCTTCTTTAACGGTGCAGTTTAATTTATGCTCATTTAATCCAATTCTTTATAAGTCACTCGATGAAAAGATCCCAAATCATGTTGGTATTAGAGCAGTCGTCTTTGACTTTAATTGTTGAGTGTAAATTCTTACTAGGGCCAAGCATAAGCAGGGTGAGGGAAATCTTAATACTTTGAATCCTGAAGTGGGTCGTGCATCTCAAAGGAAGAAAATGGCAAAAGAAGACAAGCATGATGAACATGAGAAAAAATTTCACATGGTATTTTATCGCATTTCAGAAATGGTTGAACGAATGTATGGAGATTATGAGAAAAGGATGAAGAAGAAAGGGAAGAAAAAGGAATCACATGTTGATGATGATGCTTCGGTAAACCAAGGGGCTGGAGGAGATCCTCCCGAGCCTCCATCTTCACCTTCAATTTATAGTTCTTCTTACTTTGAGCATTCTCGTCATTCTCATCATTCTAGCCATAAATCCTCTTTTAAGAAACCATTATTAAATCTTGATGTAAAATTTTCTTTACCTATGTTTAATGGAGATGTTAATCCTGAAAATATAGATAATTGGATCCGACATGTTGAAGTATATTTCCGTGTTCAACATATTGATGAAGAGGAGGTTAAAGTGCAACTGGATTCTCTTCGATTGGAAGGCACCACTCTCGTATGGTGGGAGAGCAAGCTTCATGACAGAAGTAAGTGTGGTAATATTCTTTCCTCATGGTCGGAATTTAAATCAACGATAAGGAATAAATTTTATCCATTGGGTTATTTACATAAAGCAATGATGGAATGGAAAACTTTAAGGTAAAGTAAAGGTCAAACTATATAAAGTTTCACAGAAGAATTGAGGAAGAAAGATCGTGCATTAAACATTCCTTTGGATTCTTATGAAACTTTAATGAAGTATATTGGTGAACTTCATAGTACGTTATATTCTTCATACTTTTCTCTTGTTTAACCCCACTAGTCTTGATGAATTTTGTGTGCAATCCACTCTCCTCTAGAACAGGGGAAAGCATGTTCAAGAAGATCCCACAAAGAAACCTTCCAATCTCCCACATAAACCTTTCAAGAAGTTTAAAAGGAAGGACAAGAAGACCGCCATAGTGATGAGAGAAGGAGGAAATCCATCTTGCAATCATTGCAATAAAAGAGGTCATGATTATGAATATTGTTGGAAACTGCACCCAGAGAAGAGACCGAAACAGTTCGGTGGAAAGGGGAAGAAAAAAACCGTTGCTACAATGCGACAAGATCTTGGTTCTGATTTAGGAGACGAAGGAAAGATCACAACGGTTGGAGTACAAGGTAAATATTCCCTTCATGCTAGTTCAAGTTCCAATAATGAATATCATAATGATGAACAAAAGAGGACTGAATTATTTCACATAAGAGTTGTATCTAAACACACTAGTATAGATACATTATTTGATCTGGGTTCCCAAGTAAACTTAATATCTAAAGCACTTGTCAAGAAGATGGGTCTTGAAACGAAACCATATCCGAAGCCTTATCCTCTTGGTTGGGTATTTGATAAAGCCAAACTTAATGTCACCAAACAATGTAGGGTTAGATTTTCTATTGCTTCAAAGTTTATTGATGAAGTGGATTTGGATGTTGTACCACTTGATATATGTGGCATAGAGTTGGGAAGTCCTTATATTTATGATAGAAAAACAGTCTTATTTCGTCATGAGAACAAATACCACCTTACTAAGTGGGGAGTGGAATATATTGTTAGAGCTCACAACATGAGGGTAAATACAACACTTGTTAATGTAGGAAAAATTAAAAGACTCATAAACACTAATAAGAGAAATGTACTTATGGTCGTAAGGTAGAAATATGTCAGGACATTCGACGCTTTCCAAGGATGTGATCCTTCCCATAAGAAGGAATTAGTTGATATTGTTTCTAAGTATGACGATATTTTTAAGGAACCAGATGGATTACCTCCTAAAAGGGAAATCCAACATGAGATACATCTTCAACAAGATTCTCCTCTTCCTAATGTGGGCATGTACAGGATGTCAGTTGTGGATATGATAGAGATAAAGAAGCAGGTACAGGGATTATTGGATCAAGGGGTCATTATAACCAATTCATCTCCTTGTGGTTCTCTGATTGTGATGGTGCCAAAGAAAGATGGCACATGGTGAATGTGTGTGGATTACCGGGCCTTAAATAAAATCACAGTGAAAAATTGATACCCTCTTCCTCGTATAAGTGATTTACTTGATCGATTAAAGAAAGTTGTTTATTTCACTAAGTTGGATTTGCACAGTGGATACCATAAAATCGGGGTTGTAGAACATGATGCATGGAAAAATGCCATTAAAACCAAACATGGATTGTTTGAGTGGTTAGTTATGTTGGATTACTAAGAGGGGGGGTGAATAAATAATAGAGCAATTTAAACATTTTCAACCATATAATGAAAGTGTTATATCATTGTATCATTATCATTCAATAATTGTAGAGTGAATAAACAATGAACAAATAAGAAATCATACACATACACATACACAGTACACCAGTGTTTTTACGTGGAAACCCAAAGTGGGAGAAAACCACATAATGTTTTTTCTTATATGTCTTGAAGAATTACATTCATTGGAAGCACCAACTTCCTTTGTTTTCCAGTTGCAACTGGAAGGAGGCTCCAACCCCTTAGTTTATTAGGCTACAACATGAGGGAATCTCCAACTCCCCAATTCTTTGGCTACAACCATAAGGAGGCTACAACCCCCTATGTTCTCTGACTACAACCACTTGTCCTTTCCGCATCCAACCACCCCGATGTAGAAGTAGAATGATGGAACCACTGTCACACTATCATTGTGAGATATACTTATGTAAACCTGTACCAATCAACCTATAACAACCTGTACCAATAACAAGTTCATCAACCATGCACCAACCTGTACCTCAACTTGTACCATCAATGAGTGCCTCAACCATGCACCAAATATGTATCAATCATGCAATAGATACACATCAACTATGACTCATCAATATGTACCAACATCATCAAGTATACACCTCTTGTATGTGCCAACTCATCAACCACTTGTCTCAACCATGTACCTTAACCATACACCAAGTACATATACCAATATAACCATCAAAATTTCTCTAGCAATACATCACACTATCCATAACCAAATACAATAAACCATTACATCAAACCATGTGCCACAACCTCACTGTTATGTGGCCTCAAGCTAAACCAACAACTTCAACAACACATCACAACCAAAAGACCAATACCCATATGTCAAATACTAACAACGAAATACCAATTGTATCCCTCAACAAATATGATATATGCAGCAATACTGAACATCCAATACCATCTCAAGAGCTAAACCATATCTCACAAAACATACCTCGAATAGAATGTGCCATATCTCTCATAAATATACCCCAACCATGTTGTTGCCGCGATTTTTTTGCCACACTTTTTCGGCCGCGATTTTTTTTGCCACGATTTTTCTGCTGTACTTTTTCTGTCAGGATTTTTCTGCCACAATTTTTCTTCCGCACTTTTTCTTCTGTGATTTTTCAACCGCACTTTTTTTGCCGCAATTTTCCCACCGCACTTTTTCTGCTGCAATTTTTCTCTATCAATAATACCTTCCCAAATAACCTTTCACAAAAATAGATATTCAATGATATTCAAGTGTGATTAAATGAGATAGCCTTGCCTCTTATTTATACTTTCATGTAACATCCCACTTTCCTTATTTTAGGGATTTCTCCATTAGCTTTATTATTTAAATAATTTATTTTGCAAACACTTTGACTTTTGGGGGATTCTAGATGACTCATGAGGGTTCTCAAACTTCACATGGCCATAACTCAATAACAATGAGGATTTACGTGAGGTTCCACATACCACTGAAAATGGCATGACATGTACTATCCATATAGAATAGTCTTACCTGCAAATATATCAAAAATCATACCATTATCCATCAAACAAAATTGGGTCCATTACACAAACCTTTGTGCTACCAGAATTCACTACCAGACTTTCTTCAAGGGTTGAGATCAATGGAAACTAACCCAATTAATTAACAATATCCCCCTTTGGCATTGATGGAAACACTCTGATGCAATACTGAAGTCATATCACTCATGCTTCTGTTGTTACCATCGCTCCCCCTGGAACCATGCCTATGTGCTCTTTCTCCAAGCAATTCTATCTTTTCATGTGATAATTCTCTCCCCCTTTGTCATCAATGGGAAATGTATCTTTCCATCCGGGGTTGCTCCCCCTGACTGAAATCTTCCTGAAACTGATCTCCCAACCTGAACTTTCCTCTTTATGGTGCTTCCTTGTGTAAATATAAGACATATAAGATAAGCATTCAAAAGCATTCATTTTGGAGTATAAATTACTCCGAGTCTCTGGCGAAGATACTCAAAGGCTTCTCTTGGAAGCGGGTTTGTAAAGATATCTGCCACTTGTTCTTTTTTTCTCACATATTCAACTTTGATGTTCTTCTCTGCAACCTGTTCCCGTAGAAAGTGATACTTTATTGCAATGTACTTCATCTTGGAGTGCATCACCGGGTTCTTTGAGATACTGATGGCGTTTGTATTATCACAATAGATTGGAATGAGATCATCATGCTCAATCTGTATATCTGTCAGAGTTTGTTTCATCCATAGAACCTATGTACAACATGATGTTGATCCAATATACTCTTCCTCGACTGTAGATAAGGATATTGATGATTGTTTCTTTCTTAACCATGATACTAAACACTCACCCAAGTAGAACGTTGCTCCATTGGTGCTTTGTCGGTCATCAATGCAACCTACCCAATCTGCATCTTTGTAAGAAATAAGTGATAGATCCTTTCCTTTTAGATACCATAATCCAAACTCTTCTGTTCCTTTGAGATATCTGAAAATCCTCTTCACTGCTAACACATGTGATTCCTTTGGTGTTGCTTGAAATCGTGCCACCTGTCCAACTGTCTGCATTACATCTGGTCTGGATATTGTCACATATAGTAAGCTACCAATCATTGACTTGTATTTCCTTTGGTCTGTAGAATTTGAATCATCATCTTTGCTCAACTTGCAACTAGTTTGCATAAGAGTGGTATCTGGTTTGCAATCTTCCATTCCAAACCTATTTAGCATTTCTCTGATATGATTAGTTTGAGAAATAAAAACTCCTTGGTTGCTTTGACGTATCTAAAGACCTAGAAAGAAGGATAGTTCTCCAAGTAATGACATTTCAAATTCATTATGTATATCCTTTGCAATTTTCTGGCTTAACCTATCATCAGTACTTCCAAAAATAGTATCATCAACATAAACTTCAATTAATAAAATACTATCTTGAGTTACCTTGATGTAGAGGTTGTTGTCAACACTTCCTTTTCTGAACCCTACCTACTGTAGATATTTATCCAGTCTAGATTACCATGCTCTAGGAGAGACCATACAAGGCCTTCTTCAATTTACACACATAATCTGCGTTCTTTGACAACTGAAATCCTTCTAGTTGTTCAATGTAGACTTCTTCTTCAAGTTCCCCGTTCAGAAAAGATGATTTCACGTCCATATGATACACTTTAATATTCTTGAAGCATGCATAAGCTAGGAGCAATTAGATTGCTTCCATTCTGGAAACTAGAGCAAATGTCTCTTCAAAGTCGATTCCTTCAATCTGTGCGTATCCTTTACATACCAATCTAGCTTTGTTCCTTGTAACCTGTCCATATTCATTTAATTTATTTCTGAATACCCACTTTGTTCCAATCACATTCTTATTCTTTGGTCTTGGAACCAATTACCAAGTTTCATTCTTCTCTACTTGATCCAATTCTTCATCCATGGCCTTATTCCAAAATTCATCCTTTCTGGCCTCTTCAAAATTGTTTGGTTCAATTGTAGATGAGAGTGCTAGGTGCGTTTGTTCTGGTGAATAGATTCTTATTCTGGTCTCAACTCCTGCATCTTTGTTTCCGATAATCTGATCTGAAGGATGATTCTTCTGTACTCGTTTTCTAGGTGTCTTTGGAGGCACTTGCTGAAATTTCTCTTATACTTCTGTCTGATCCTCTTCATCTTTCCCTTCTACTTCTTCTTCATCTTCTGCTTCTTCTTCGTAAAGTTGTTCCATGGATTCATTTTCTTCTTTAATTCTCATCCACCTGTTTCATCAATTGTTACATTAATGCTTTCCACAACTTTTTTTAACCTCAAATTGTAACACTTGTATGATTTCCTTGTACTTGAGTAACAAACAAGTACTTCTTTGTCCACACGAGAGTCAAACTTTCCCATTCTACCATCTTCTCTTTTGATGTAGCATTTTCTTCCAAATACTCTGAAGTGATTCACATTTTTTGTTCTTTTTTTCCATATCCCATAGGGAGTTTTGTCGGTGGTGTTTCTAAGCATAACTCTATTTTGAATGTGAACCATTGTATGCACTTCATGTGTCCAAAAGATTTCTATCAATTCAGAATCCATTAACATTGTTTGAGCCATTTCCTATATTGTCATGTTCTTTCTTTCAACAACTCCATTCTCTCGAGGTGTCCTAGAAACGAAGAATTTCCTTTTTATTCCATGCCTGCTGCAGTAGTCTATAAATTCCTTTGAAGTGAACTCTCCTCCATTATCAAATCTCAAACATTTGATTTTTGAATCCATTTCATTTTCAACCATTTCCTTGTAGACCTTGAAGTTTTCAAAAGCTTCTGACTTATTCCCGAGAAAGCAAACTGTAGTCATTCTTGTATAATCATCAATTAATAACATAAAGTGTTTCTCACCTTTTAAACCCTTTGTTGTAGTTGGTCCAACTAGATCAATATGCAAAATTTCCAGTGGTCTTGTCGTTGAATATTCTTTTGATTTAAACCTGGTCTTTGTTTTCTTTCCTTGTTGACAATGCTTGCATAAAGTGTTGGTTGGTTTCGTAATCTGGGGCATTTCTCTTACTGTTTCCTTTTTGTTGACTTTGACAAGGTTATAAAAGTGTATGTGACCCATTCTTTTGTGCCATAGCCAAATTTCATCTTCCTTTCCTAGACAACACTTTTCATTTCCAATTTCACTTAGTACATATATGTTGCTTGAAGTTCTTGCAGCTGTTGCAATCAATTTTCTTGAACCTTCTTTTCTTATCTCACACTTTTTTGAATCGAAAGTAACTTTATGACATTGGTAACACATTTGACTCACACTTAGAAGATTATGTTTCATATCTTATACTAGTGAAACATTTTTTGCCTTGGTATTCTTGTTTCCAATTATGACTGTGCCTTTTCCAATGATTTTAGCTGAATCATCATTTCCGAAGGAGACTGATCCATCTCTTTCCTTTCTTAATGTAAGAAACATGTCTTTATCACCTATCATGTGTTTTGAACAACCACTGTCAACATACCAACCACGTTTCTTCTGCTAAGATTGTAGAGCCAGTGTGCATTCTTCATTGCTATATTCATTCTTCTTTCTTATCCATGTTCTCTTCTAAGGTTCTTGTCCGTGACTATTTTTGTTCTATTGTGGTTCTCTAGGAGGAACTGTCATTTTGAAATATTTGGCCATATGTCCAAATTTGTTACACTTGTAGCACTCCACTTCAGTGCTCAATGATTCAAACTTGTTGTAACTTCTTCTTTGTTTTTCACTAGGTCTTCTTGGATAACCCTTTTTTGTATGACTTTCAAAGTTGTTTATGTTCCTATTGTTATCTCTGCAATTCATAAATTTATGTCCAAAATTATTACATGCATAACATAATCCAAAAAAGATAGTTTGATACTTGGGAGTTGAAGATCTTATGAAAGGAGTTTCTCTTCTGAATCCTTCTTCTTCATGAGGCCTATCTGTTGGTTGTTGATTCTGAAATCTGAATCTTCTCGATGGAGGAGTGTCCCTGTAATCTTCCTTGTAGATCTTCCTATCCCCTTTGATTGTTTATGCATAGCTTTTTGGATAGTTCTTATTCTGTTGTTTTGGAGATTGATCCCTTTTTTGTTTGATTGTATCCAAGTCCAGATTTGTCATGATGAGGTTTTTGACTGCTGATAATGTCATCCAAAACTTTTGAGTTGTTCTACATATTTTTCTTTTGAAGATCCTTTCTTAATGTGACAATCGCTGCTTCCAAATTTCGAATGATCCCATCTCTTTCTTCTAGTTTTTCTTTGAGTGCTTCTTCTATTTGAACCTTCAAATTTGTGATCATTTGTTCTAGTTCCCGAGTGTCTTCTTTCTTGTCTAGTTCCTCTTGTAGCTTCTAGTGTTTCTTCTTCTCTCTTCTTATAACTTCTATGGCACACAACAATTCTTCTTGGTAGTCAACTTCTTCCTCTTCATATTTTTCTCCAGCCTCTTCATATTCTTCTTCGATGTCTTCTTCATCAGAGTCTTCTACTTCCATGAATAGAACTCTTTCTGTCTCACTGTCACTGACTTCATCTTCATCTAATGAGGAGATGTCTTCTTTGGTGCATAAGCTTTTCTTGAAAGCTTTCTTTGTGTTTCTTTTTCTTTTGTATGTTTGTTTTCTATTTGAGTAATCTTCATCATTCCTCTTATTTTTCTTCTGAGGACATTTGTTATCAAAATGACTAATACCATCACAATTAAAACAAATCAATGAAAAATTACCTTTATATCTGTCGTTGGTTCCCTTATTCAATATTCTGATAAAGTTGGCCATTTCTTCATCATCTTCCAAGATGTCACTGTTGCTGCTATGTTCTTTTTCTTTTTGCTTTCCCTTTTTCTTTGGACTTTTGGATGCTTTGAAAGATGCTTATTTTATATCTAGATTTTCCTATTCAGTTCTCATTTCACATGCTTTGAAGATTCCATGTAGTTTTTCCATGATTATTGAGTCTATATCTGCTCTTTCTTATAGTGATGATATCTTAGGATCAAATCTCATAGGAAGAGATCTTAGTACCTTTTGAACAATTACATATTCTTTAATTTCTTCTCCCAATCATATGATTGCATTTATTGCTTCATCGAATCGTAAGAAGTAAGCTGAAAAATTCTCATCTTCCTTCATCTTTAGTTGTTCGAACTAACCTTTGTAAGTTTGAAGCTTTGCTGCTTTGACTTTTGAATCTCCTTCATAAATATTTTGGAGCTTGTCCCAAATCTCTTTAGCAGATTTACAATGTATAAATTTGGTGTATATTGATTCACAAAGACCATTTAGAAGTGCATTTGTGGCTTTGGCATTATTTTTCTGGAGTTTCATTGCTCTTTCATTTGTCGGCGAAACTGTTGGTTCTTTGTATCCATCTACAACTGATTGCCAAATTTAAAATCCCTGTGCATGTATATATGTTTTCATCCTTCTGCTCCAAAATGCATACTTTTGTCCATCAAATTGTGGTATTCCATTTTTATACATGTTGTTTCTCTCCATGATCTACCTTTCAGTGGTTAAACTGATTTCTGAAGGAACCTTCTCTGATACCAATTGTTAGATTACTGAGAGGGGGGTGAATCAGTAATAGATAAATTTAAACCTTTTCAACCATATAATGCAAGTATTATATCATTGTAGCATTAACATCCAATAATTGCAGAGTAAATAAACAATGAACAAATCAGAAATCATACACATAGACAATACACCAATGTTTTTAAGTGGAAACCCAAAGCAGGAGAAAACCACAGAATGATTTTTCTTATATGTATTGAAGAATTACATTCATTGAAAGCACCAAATTCCTTTGTTTTCCAGTTGCAACTCGAAGGATGCTCCAACCCCCTAGTTTCTCAGGCTACAACCTGATGGAAGCTCCAACTCCCTAATTCTCTGGATACAACCAGAAGGAGGCTACAACCCCCTATGTTCTCCGGCTACAACCACCTGTCCTTTACCCATCCAATTTCCATGATGTAGAAGTAGAATGATGGAACCACTGTCACACTATCATTGTGAGATATATTGTTGTAAGCCTGTACCAGTCAACCTGTAATCAACCTGTAACAACCTATACGAATAACAAGTGCATCAACCATGCACCAACCTGTACCTCAACATGTACCATCAACGAGTGCATCAACCATGCACCAAATATGTACCAATCATGCATCAAATACACATAAACTATGAATCATCAATATGTACCAACATCATCAAGTATACACCTCATGTATATGCCAACTCATCAACCACTTGTCTCAACCATGTACCTCAACCATACACCAAGTACATATACCAATATAACCATCAAAAGTTTTCTAGAAATACATCACACTATCCATAACAAAATACCATAAAACCTTACATCAAACCATGTGCCACAACCTCATTGTTATGTAGCCTAAAGCTAAACCAAAAACTTCAACAACATATCACAACCAAAAGACCAATACCCATATGCCAAATACCAACAAAAAAGTACTAATTGTATCCCTCAACAAATATGATATATGTAGCAATATTGAACATCCAATACCATCTCAAGAGATAAACCATAGCTCACAAAACATACCTCAAACAAGATGTGTCATATCTCTCATAAATAGACCCCAACCATGTTGCTGCCGCAAATTTTCTGCCGTGATTTTTCTGCCACATTTTTCCTACCGCACTTTTTTTGCTGCACTTTTCCTGCCACAGTTTTTCTGCTGCAATTTTTCTCTATCAATAATACCTTCCCAAATAACCTTTAAAAAAAATAGATATTCAATGATATTCAAGTGTGATTAAATGAGAGAGCCTTGGCTCTTATTTATACTTTCATGTAGCATCCCACTTTCCTTATTTTAGGAAGTTCTCCATTAACTTTATTATTTAAATAATTTTTTTTGCAAACACTTTGACTTTTTGGGGCTTCTAGATGACTCACGAGGGTTCTACAACTTCACATGGTCATAACTCTCTAACTGTGAGGATTTATGTGACGTTCCACATACCATCGGAAATGGCATGACATGTACTATCCTCTAGAATAGTCTTACCTGCAAATATATCAAAAATCATACCATTATCCATCAAACAAACTTGGTTCCATTACCCAAACCTTTGTGCTACCGGAATTCGCTACCATAATTTATTCAAGGGTTGACATCAATGGCAACTAACCCAATTAATCAACAAGTTATGCCATTTGGGATTTGTAATTCTCCGACAACAATCATGTGTGTGATGAATGATGTATTCATGCCCTTCCTATATGAATTTGTGATTGTATATTTAGACGACATTGTTATTTTTAGCGGGACTTGGGATGAACATGTGAGGCATGAAAAGAAAGTATTGGATACTTTGCAAATGGAAAAGTTGTATGTAAAAATTTTTAAATGTGAATTTGGAAAGAATGCACTTGTATACTTAGGTCATATTGTAGGAGGAGGACAATTAAAAATTGATCCTTCCAAAATTGATGTAATTGTAAATTGGCCTGAGCCAAAAAGTGTAACTGAGATCCGGAGCTTCTTAGGTGTAGTCCAGTATTGGAGGAGGTTCATTTCAAACTTCTCCTTTATAGCAGCTCCTTTGCATGCCTTAACCAGTGTGAAGAACACTTTTCAGTGGGAAGGAAAGAAAAAAAAATCTTTCGACACTTTTAAGGAGAAGATCAATACCACACTAGTATTAGCACTGTCGAACCTTCAAAAACCTTTCAAGATCGAGACAGATGTCAACAAATACGCCATGGGTGCCGTATTGATGCAATATCGTAAGCCTATATGTTACAACTCTGAAACTTTTAACCAAGTTGTTGTTAACTATCCTACATATGATAAAGAGTTGTATGCATTAGTTTAAAGCATAAAGAAATGGAAGCACTACTTGTTAGGGAAGGAAACAATCATACATACTTATCACCAACCCTTATAGTATCTCCAAGCATAGACCAAACTACAACAATCTCGACACTATAGATGGATGAGTTTTCTAAAACAATTTCATTTGGTAATCAAGTACAAAAAGGGTACAAGTAACAAGGTAGTTGATATGCTTTCTAGACCTCCTATTGTTGCTTCTATTATTTTGAAGAATACTTCTTTATCTCATGATAGCTATGTGGAAAAATATGCCATTGATAAAGATTTTAAAGAAGTATATGAGAAGCTAACCCATGGTGCACAGGTAGAGAACTATTGTCTGCAGGGAAAACTACTCTACCATGTTGGAAATCTATGTATTCATACAAGTGAATGAGTCCATGTAATATGAGAAGCTCACACTTCTCTTGTGTCTGGGAATTTTGGGTTAGGAAAAACTATGGCTCATTTGCAGAGGTTTTGTTACTGGCCTCAAATGAAATCAATTGTAACTAAATATGTAAAGGGGTGTATGATGTGTTCTACTTGTAAGCCCACTAATAGAAAACTGGGGCTATACTCATCACTTCCTGTTCCATCCCATCCATGGGAAAGTATCTCCATGGATTTTGTAGGGGGTTTACCAATGTCAAAAAGGAGTTCATGACTATTTATATGTTGTGGTGGATAGGTTCAGAAAGATGTGTATCTTGATGTCATGTAAAAATAAGATCATTGTCGAGGAGACTGCTAATCTCTTCTTTCAGTATGTTTTGGTTCACTTTGGGTTACCCACATCCATTATCTCGGATCGAGATACTCGATTCCTTGGGGAATTTTGGACAAGATTGTGGAGAATGATGGACACCAAATTGAAGAGGAGCACTACTTTCCATCCATAGACCGACGGATAGACATAGGTGGTAAAACGAACAATGGTACTTTTTCTTCGAGGTTACTGCAGCAAGCATCCCAAGTTATGGGATGAACATATACCCTATGTACAACATGCTTACAACCAAGATTTTTATTCCTCCACTTAGTGTTCACCTTTTGAGACATGTTTCGAGTACCTAACTAAGTTTCTTTTAGAATTGATGTATGGGAGAGATACCAATGCAAATGAATAAAGAAAAAAGAAAAGAGACTGCAAGTTCATCCAGAGAATCCAGGAGGTGAACCAAGCAGTCAGGGAAACAGTTGGAGAAAATTCAAGCAAAGTATAAAGATCGACATGACAAGGACATGGTTGATCATCAGTTCTAGGTTGGAGACTGGGTATGGCTTCACATCAGTAAGGAGAGATTGAGGGGTGAAGGAAAGAAACTCAAGCCCATTCATTATGGACCCTTCACTATCTTGGAGAAAAGTGGTACCAATGATTTCTGTCTGGATCTTCCACCTTATATGCATATTTACTCAGTTGTGAACGTAGAGAACTTGAAATTTTTTTAGCATCCCATGATCATGGATCAGGATGAGGAAGTTTCAATAGCTTCAGTTGATGAATTTTCCCTTGAGTACTTGGATGAGTTACAGGAATATGTCATCCTAGACAGAAGGACGAGGAATTCACATAAGGGTGATGTTGAATATCATTGAGTCGGCTTAAAGGGAACACATCCAAGCAAGGTAGAGTGGATTGAGAAGGACAAAGTGAGGGGACTCTTCCCTCACTTATATCTTGATTGATGAAAGATTTTTGTGGTCCAAAAATCTCTCAGTGGGAAGGCGTGATCCAAAAAGGATCCAGAGAAGACTAAGAACAACTCATAACTTGCAAAAGAAACTTAGGACACTCATAATGGCCTCAACAGATAGAGAAAGGGAAAAAATTCAATTTTCTCAAAACTCAGTTAAAATGACATTATCGTGAAGAGCGCTTTGCAAGCTTTCTAATGGCCTAAACAACTCATCAACTAGAGTTACGGATTGAAATATATTCGCAGTCAAAGTTTGGTCAACATAGCCCAGTCAATAGGGGGATGAGTCAACATCTGTACTGTTGATGTCAACATTCCTACAACTGATTCGAAATCGGATCCAGAAGCCTGGCAGGGCTTGAAAAATGCTCAAAAATGAAAGTGCTCAGAATCCGACGAAACCAATTCCATTGCGTCCGTCTCATCTTCCTGATTCCAGCGATATATTTACTTTGTCAAACGGGCTCCGTATGCGAAAGTTATCGCGTTATGATCGGAAGCCCAAACAGGTAAAAAGTCAAAGGTCAATTGGTCAAAAAGTCAATGTTGATGACATCAGCATGCTGACTATGCAGGAGATGATGTGGCACTCTCTAGCTGATGGTGATTGGGCAGGTTCGCTGACAAGGTAGACATGTGGCAGGCAACTGGACCCAGTCATCAGTTGAAGTGGCATGTTTCAAATTTTTTTTTGGGGTCCATGGGATTTGAACCCATGACCACCACCAAGCCCAACCCCTTAAGAAATGGTCTTTTGCCAATACACCAAATTATTGCTTATGATATAAAACCTACAATATGAAATATATTGCAAAGTATTGTATGGAGAGGGGCCAACACTTGGCCATATGAACCCATATGACCCTGTCAAGGGGGCGCGCGCTGGGCAAAAGGGGGCTTATGCCCAAATTTAACTATAAAGTGGGTTTTGTAACTAATTTTTTAGTTTTAATTGTAATTAAGCCTATTTTTAATGGTTTTTGGGAGTTATTGGGTAGTTTTGGAGCCTAAATTTTGGGAGGATGTTGGAGATGAGCAACTAACTTCCCAGCTATATAACCAAGGCATGTTTGAGGCCATAGGAGGGCATTCAGAGAAGAATAATGCTGAGGAGAAGCCAAGCCAAAGCCATTTTGAGGCAGAGAAGCTTTTGAGGAGGAGACGCTGTCGGATCATTTCTGGGAGCTTCAGATGTCCGTTTTGCGTGTCGTTTTCTTTGCATGGTTCTAGAGATATGGAAGAACATGACCAAATCAGTCTTGTAGCCATTTGGCATTGCAGCAATGTACTTTTGAGCTTTTGAACAGAAATAAAGAAGCCTCCCCCACAGAGAAAAAGGCACGGAGACGTAGGCAAAGTTGTGCCGAACTCCGTTATCAATCTGCGTGTTATGGTTTGCTGTCTATTATTTCATTTCAGATCTGCATATGTGTATATGGCTGTAATAATTCCTCTTCTTTCCTCATTCTTTCACTAATTTTTCTCAAATGGTTATTTAACGCATGCAAAATTAAAACTCAACCATAAGTCATTAAAAGATCCCGACGGATCAACAACACACGTGGCAGGATAAGGAGGTGACATGTGACATGTTGATGTCAACATGGTGATGTGGCAACACCAAAGTCTACCACGTGTCACCCAGATTTGGCACTCCTGGACGAATTCGTGGACCAATAGGATTTTTCCATGTGGTAGTCCATACGATCTGTACAATGACGTGGCATGATGATGGGGCATGGAAACTTGGATGTAACATGGCGTCCATACGATGACGTAGAATTTGTATGATGACGTGGCACTGACATGGGAGGTTGACAGAGTAGTGGTTGACATGGTCGAATGGGAGGTTTCCACGTGGCCCAATCAGGGGATGCCATGTGGCAGTGGGAAAATGCCCAATGATAGCATATATCCTAATTTTGAAAAAAAATAATGGATTGGCGGGTCCTCCAAATCTGGCAGACCACGCCAAATCTAGCCATGTACTAATCATTAGAGCCTTGGATAGAGCCACTGCCAAAGTTGGTGGAAAAACCTTTGGTATATATATATATATATATATATATATAGTTACAACAAACAAAGCTAAAAGGGGGAGGCCCGCAGGTTTTACCCCAGGACCTCCTCCCTCTACTACGCATTAACATTCATGCCCAAACCAACGGGTCAACGACCTGTGTTGTGAATAACGCCTGAGAAAAATGTTTAAGAAGAGAATCTGCCCAGAGCTCGAGGGAGAGAGGTGTGCGTGTGGTACATTCATGGGCACGTAGTTTGAGGAAAGTACAGGCATTAATTGTAGGTTGCAGGGGCATGAAAACCAAGACAAATTTATTCTTGGGACTGGGAGTGCCAGAGTCAGATCGAGGCATGGAGACAATCATTTTTGGGTAATTCGATGTCATGAATTTAGTGGTGTTGTATGTTTTCTGTACTGAGCATTATTTCTGCAACTTGATTTCAGAATGAGGTATACTTATATATTTTTCCAAATTATTTTGCCGAGTTAATAAAAAATCCTACCCATTTCAGAGTAGGACCCAGAGACGTAGTCCACCAGGGACGAACTCCATTATCAAGTTTTTTTTTTCATATTTGATGCTTATGTCTCTTCATTATTGAGATTTTCCTTCTTTAATGACGCACTTTATATTCTTCTCATTTAATGAAATTATTTATAAGTCACTCGATGAAAAGATCCTAATCATGGTGAGAAGAAGGAAATAAGTGAGATTTCGTATTTAAATAATGATTCTGTACTAATATTCTTTATGGAGCAAAAGAGTACTTAGATGAGAGCAAAAAACAAAAACAAGAAATAACTGATATTGAAGCTTTTGCGATTAATCAAGTACTTATTTATCGACTTTATTGCATTCCCTTGCAGTACTATATGCAGGGACGTGCGTCTCGATCATATTTTAAAGAAAATAGAAAAAATACATTGTACTAGGGATAGATTACATGATGGGAAACAATAACCTGTGAATGGGGCCAATGCTAAAATTCTTTCAAAATGTTTTTGTATGCACTGAAATTTGACATGGATAGACTGTTCACATGCCTTGATGATATGGAAGGGTTTCCAAACTCAAACATTATTCACACACCCACTATATATATCGACCCATCTCATCCTCGTTTCATTTTAATTTTCTCGGTCAAATTTTAAAGGAAATAGATATTAAAAGACATTGTACTAGGGCTAGAGTACATGATGGGAAATAGTAACGTGTGAATGGGGCCAATGTTGAAATTCTTTCAAAATGTTTATGTATGCACTGAAATTTGACATGGATAGAATGTTTGCATGCCTTGACAATATGTGAGGGTTTCCAAACTCAAAGATCACTCACACACCCACTCTATATATCAACCCATCTCATCTTCATTTTGTTTTAATTTTCTCGGTTGAATTTTAAAGGAAACAACTATTAAAAGACATTGTACTAGGGCTAGAGTAAATGATGGGAAACAATGACCTGTGAATGGGGCCAACGTTGAAATGTTTTCAAAATGTTTCTGTATGCACCGAAATTTGACATGGATAGACTGTTTGTATGCCTTGATGATATGGGATGGTTTCTAGACTCAAAGATCACTCACACACCCACTCTTTATATTCATCGTTTGTGTCATTTAGAACCAACATCATTACAATTAGGCCCATGATTTTGGTCATGGAGAGAAGAAGGAAATAAGTGAGATTTTGTATTTAAATAATGATTTTGTACTAGTATTCTTTATGGATCAAAAGAGTACTTAGATGAGAGCAAAAAACAAAGACAATAAATAACTGATATTGAAGATTTTGTGATTAATCAAGTACTTCTTTACCGACGTTATTGCATTCCCTTGTAGTACTAGATGTGGGGACGTGCATCTCGATCCTATTTTAAAGGAAATAGCTAAAATACATTGTACTAGGGATAGAGTACATGATGGGAAACAATAACCTGTGAATGGGGCCAAGGTTGAAATTCTTTCAAAATGTTTTTGTATGCACTGAAATTTGACATGGATAGATTGTTTGCATGCCTTGACGATATGGAAGGGTTTCCATACTCAAATATTACTCACACGCCCACTCTATATATCGACCGATCTCGTCCTCGTTTCTTTTTAATTTTCTCAGTCAAATTTTAAAGGAAGAATATATTAAAAGACATTGTACTAGGGCTAGAGTACATGATGGGAAACAATAACCTGTGAATGGGGCCAACGTTGAAATTCTCTCAAAATATTTTTGTATGCACTAAAATTTGACATAGATAGACTGTTCACATTCCTTGACGATATGGGAGGGTTTCCAGACTCAAATATCACTCACACACCCACTCTATATATCAATCCATCTCGTCCTCATTTCGTTTTAATTTTCTCGGTTAAATTTTAAAGGAAACAACTATTAAAAGACATTGTACTAGGGATAGAGTACATGATGGGCAACAATGACCTATGAATGGGGCCAACGTTGATTTTTTTTTTAAATGTTTCAGTATGCATTGAAATTTGACATGGATAGACTGTTTGTATGCCTTGACGATATGGGAGGGTTTCCAGACTCAAAGATCACTCACACACCCACTCTTTATATTCATCGTATGTGTCGTTCATAACCAACATCATGCCAATTAGTTCCATGATTTTGGTCGTGGTGAGAACAAGGAAATAAGTTAGATTTTGTATTTAAATAATGATTTTGTATTAATATTATTTATGGAGCAAAATATTACTTAGATGAGAGAAAAAAACAAAGACAAGAAATAACTAATATTGAAGATTTTGCGATGAATTAAGTACTTCTTTATCGACGTTATTGCATTCCCTTACAATATTGGATGTGGGGATGTGCGTCTCTATCGTATTTTAAAGGAAATAGATAAAATACATTGTAATAGGTATAGAGTACATGATGGGAAACACTAATCTGTGAATGGGGCCAACGTTGAAATTCTTTCAAAATGTTTCTATATGCACTGAAATTTGACATGGATAGATTGTTTGCATGCCTTGACGATATGGAAGGGTTTCCAAACTCAAATATTACTCACACACGCACTCTATATATTGACCCATCTCATCCTTATTTCGTTTTAATCTTCTTGGTCAAATTTTAAAGGAAACAGATATTAAATGACATTGTACTAGGGATAGAGTACATGATGCACAATAGTGACCTGTGAATGGGGCCAATGTTGAAATTTTTTCAAAATGTTTTTGTATGCACCATAATTTGACATTGATAGATTGTTCGCATGCCTTGACAATATGGGAGGGTTTCCAGACTCAAATATCACTCACACACCCACTCTATATATCAACCCATCTCGTTCTCATTTCATTTTAATTTTCTCGATCTAAATTTAAAGGAAACAACTATTAAAAGACATTGTACTAGGGCTAGAGTACATGATGGGAAACAATGACCTGTGAATGGGGCCAACGTTGAATTTACCCATGTCCTCTCAATTTAATGGCATCATTGTCATCACCATAACCAACATCGTCATCATCATCATTATCGCCATAAATCATCATCATCATCATTGCTATCAAGATCATCATCATCATTATCATCATCATAGTCTTCATTATCATCATTGACTTTGTCATGGATCATTACTATACTTTGTCGTCGTCAACATTATATATGTTAATATTATTGTGTAATATATGTAATATATATTATATATTATATATTACATATATAATATATAATATATATTACATATATAATATATAATATATATTACATATATAATATATGTTACATATATTACATATGTAATATATAATATACATTAGATACATTATATGTTACATATATAATATATGTTAAACATATATTATATGTTACACACACACACACACACACACACACACACACACACACACACACACATATATATATATTATTATATGTAACATATAATATATGTTATACACATGAATTCCCTCCTGTGCAACCCATATTTTTGAAACAATCAATGCCAACCCCTATTTTCCAAACAGAGCCAGACTGAAACCCTGTCGTGAGGAGGAGATGCGCACAGAGGGAACGGAGATCTGCGAGACAACTTGAGGGGGAGATCTAGAATAGAGGGAACATAGGATCTATGAGGCCACTACGTGAGGAGGATATTCAGTTTGAGTTTGCACGCGGGAGGGAACAAAGGATTTACTTGATTGCTACGAATGAAACCTAGCGAGAATGGTGAGTTTCATTGTCCCTCTTTTTGGGTGTATCAATATACCAATGGGTCATTTTTTTCTTGATATCTTTGAATATGTTTGCAAACTGTCTATTGTCCAAAAGACCCAAACTGTCTATTGGCCAAAAGATCCTATTACCACTTCCTTCATGCATGCATATTTCTCTTCCTATAGTTATCCATAAGTAACTTGATTTATTTTACTACCAAACTTTTGCATCTTTCCATTCGAGCCACATTATTCTCCTCAAATATGTTCATTTAACATAGGGAAATACAACTCAACACTATTTCACAAATCTCACAACTATTTCTTGTGCCACAGTTTCATCAAAAAGCAATATCTATACATTACAAGCAAAGACAAGGCATACCATAATTCCAGTTACCTGTAGGCATATTCCACTCATGCTGAGTTAGTTCTATAACCAATAGGCTATATATATCATGATTGAGCTTCCAGATCACTACAACTAACTCCTATAAATTTTGAATTGATTTTAATAATAAAATTTTCAATCATATCCTCTACAATGTTTCAAAACTCAGATCTTTCACATCCCCTTGAGCCATTCCACAAATTTGGGAATTTAGTTTCATGACTCATTGATTGCATTGACACCTAATTCTTATGACTCATCACTAATTGGAATTCACTACTTTAACTAAAACCTTCTAAAATTGAACTCTGAAACTAAGGAATTTCAAAATAATTTACAATGAGTTTACAAAAACCCTTTCTTGAGTTGGTTCAAGACCCTAAGGCCTAATCAATATTTAGAAACTTTTGATGTGAGAAGATGCTCCTAGATCAACATGCCTGAGAGAAAATCCAAAAATATCACCAATCGTAATTAAGAGAAACCACAAGGTGAAGAGTGCCACTATTGGATCAACTTTGGATGCTCCAAATTGAGAAATCATTCAAATCAAGTATCTTCAAGTATCTACAATCACCTTAACAATGCCTATTTGGAACATCATGGGACACATTTCCATGCATTAATCACATCCACTAATACAAGTGGAAGACATTCATGCTAAATTTAGTGGTTGAGGGCAATTGACCAATGTAGCCTAATATGGAGTATAAATGAGAATGCCAATGTCGCTTGAGGAAGGAAGGCCTTGTTTTGACTTAGATTTGGAATGAATAACCATACCTTAGGCATATTAATGAATCAAAATTGAGGCACATGCAATGTTTTGTTGAAATATTGAATGATAGGCCTACTTAGCATTGTAAGATGGAGAAAATGTTAGATTTCAAAAAAATGATACATATGTGAGGAATAATGTTGGGTTGGTTTACAAGGAGATGTAAGCCAAAGGTGGTAAAAACATTGATAATAAGAACTAGTCATAGCGTAATTAACAATAATTTTTTCATTTTTTATACTTTTCTATTGGCCAAATTAAACTGTTGAATTCTTTTTCAATACCATCATATTTGCCCATATATTTTCTTGTTGATTAGCATGTATTCATATCACAACCATCTAAAAAATAGTTTCCCTCATGCATATTCTCACCCCCACCCTCTTGGGTTAAGTATATGAATGTGTGTGCCCCTATATACTCTCTAATATAAAATAGTTTCAAGATTTTTTCTTCCCCTATTTCTGGATTAATCCGTAAGTGCAGACACAAACCGATCTCCCTAGATCCACCTAGATCTAGAACAAAACAGGACAGAATAATACACTTTCCCTAGATCTAGACTATTGGATGAACTAAGAGGCAAGGATTATGGACATACCTTATGAACGCTTCCTTGGGTCTCTGTTGTTCCAAGCTTCGCTCCAATTCTCTTGTGCCATTCAGATCACAACAGTACAAACCAATCGAAGTGAAGGCAGATCAATATATCTAATAGCTAATCTATACATATGATCAAGGAGTTATGTAATAAAGTGACATCATCTTTATGGGAAAGGGACATATTACTATATTAAATTGATAGAAAGTGAAACTTACAACCTGAGCCTTGATGTTGTAGATCTCCTTTCNATGGCTCCTAGCTCTGACACACACACTTGCTCATGCATGAAGAAAATCAACCACTTTTGATGACCTTGTTGGTGTCTCTAGTTGTTGTAGCATCAGTCCTTCATACAATCTTACACTAATTCTCGAATCAATCTCTTGCTAGTTTTCTTCTAACCTTTTCCATGAGCAATCCTCTCAATATATAGGAGAGAATAGATTAGTTACTAGGATAGGAATGATTCCAAGATATCAGGAAAACCAGTACTTAGATAACCATTCGAATGCCAACTCACCCTTCTAGAAGATTCCCTTCTAGAAGGCTCGAGAACTTCGTATTTTTCCTCTTTAAGAAGATTTTCGCACACATACAGTTAGGTACAGTGCGAACCCCTCGCACCCCAGCTTAATGTAGCCTGTGAGAATCAGGCATTCTCGCAGGCAAATATATAGGTAGCCTGCGAACCTCCTTTAAAAGTATGATTTCTTGAAGCAGACAACTGTAACTTTTCTCAGGAAAGTGTTCTTAGTGAAGAGCTTGATTTTCCATCATCATTCCATCATCATGATAACAAAAATTGTGGATAACATCCCCCTAGCCACTATTAAAAATTGTTGGTAAAGACACATGATATAAGCTTCATTATTGTGGACAAGCTTCACTTTTGTGGATAAGAAAAGAGAGCATGAGATGTCATGAACTTCTCCAACTAACACCATGCCTCCACTTGGAAATTCTGTAGCCATTTCTTCCCTCTTTACATTTATATTTCCCTTCCACATGGTCATTTGTCCTCATTATTGTTGCCATGAAACTGTCCTTTAGAGACATCACCCTGCAATTCTTCTTGATAGAACTTTATTACATTGGCAAGTGTCACATTATTCCACTTTATTACATTGCATTAATAACTGCTTCAATCTTAGAAAAAACTTGGCACCATGTAGCTCATCCATGAAACCATTCATGTGAGCCAAGGGAAATTTATTCTTGGGAATGATTCCATTAACTGGGCTATATTGAAATATTAATTACCATATGCTTCCAAAGACTCTTACAGGGATCCGGGAAAACCTCTTGCTCCTTCCCATAAATAATTTTCATTAAAGTTGAAATTATTTCATTTCATTTTCCTCTTGCATGGTTTAAATATTCGAGTCAAAACACCATCAGTTTCACGACCACTCCTTTGAGTAACAACAACATACAATCAAGCACTAATTAAAATTTATCTAGCAATGATCTAGATTATTTTCGGCACGAAATGAGAGAGGAGATATAATAAATAAATGTACAGAGATATCTTGGATATAAAATATTATAACATAAATGTATCAAAGATGCAACCATAAACACAGATATACAATAATACACAATTTTCTATTAATGAGAGAAAATGTACAAAGACTATAAAATACAGAGTGAAAGACTCGCTAGAATGGTGGAATGTTATCTCTAAGAAGAGATGTGACGGCTACTCGCATCCGTGAGAAGATGATTTTAAAATGAGGCTCCAAAGGCCTTTTTATCATAAAAAAAATCCAAAAACCTAACCCCGGAAGATGAAAAGCCAACAGTTTTATGGACCCTGTTTTGGGTAGTTTGGTGTATCAACTTCCTGTGGGCGTAACTTTGGCATACGATCTTCGTTTGGGGTGCACGATAGCTTGTTGGAAAGGTATCGTCGAGGAGGTTCATTTTGGGGGATAAATTAGAGGCTTTGACTATAATTGAGATTCTAGATCCTGAAAAACCTTCATTTAGGCCCTCAAAATGGCCTCGGAAGTTAAAAACTGCTAAAAATAGTAAATTACCAAAATTACCAGAAAACTATTTTGAGCCAGTTGGAAAAGGTGGGTGGACACTAATATCCACCTTGATCAATCCTCCATCCTTAGGAAGCAATGATCTCCATTAAATTGAGTGCCCAGGGGAGAGGGAAAAGATTTTGTTGAATCTGCATCTTGATGAGGTGTTTGCCTTGTTGGAGAAGTTGTGTTGCTTAGCTTTTTGAAGGTTGTCACAAACCTGTGGCTGGAAGGGTTGGATCCTTTTAACCAGTATGTATACATGAGATGTCAGTGTGCAGAAGGAATCTTTGCGCTTTGTTGCAGTCTCGTCGACCTGCTTATGTTGGATAGAAGGTGCTTGGGCCAAGTTTTTAGTGGTTGCAGTATCCTTTTGTTCACCTTTTGAACAGATTGTGAAGAAGCTAATTTTTGTAGTATGAGATACCACCTTGCGACACTATTTAGGTGGGACAACGACAAGTCCATGTGGCGACCGACTTGTTCGAGAAAGAAACACAACTCTGGATGAAGCTATAAGAGGACCAACAGGTCCAACAGTGGGACCAGGAAGGAGAAAGGATAAGTGCAGCTATCCAGGACCTCAAACATAGGTAGAAGACAATGTTGATCACAGAGTGTGTCAAAGGAGCATAGGACATGAAGAGACTGAAGGAAAAACTCATAGTTGTGCAGACACAGAAAAGGGAGCACCAGGCTCAAATGGAACCGCTCCAGGAGTGAGCAATAGAGGTCATTTCAAAGGCAGAGGAAGCCAAAACATATATGGCACAAACCCAGGCAGAATGTGCAAGGATGGTCAACGATGATATTGCAGTGCAGATATTGGACGCACTCAAGGAGAAGATCGTGCAGGCCCAAACACAAGAAACAAAGCTCATGGAGAAGTTCCAAGAGATCACAAGGGATATCGATGAAGCATATAGGGGTTAGGTGGCTCAGGACAAGCCACATGTCAGTGTTGAGGGCTTGTTGGAAGCAAGATGAATCAGAAAAGAAAGGTTATTTTGGGAAGAAAGGCATGCATGAGGAAAGCGACAACTGGAAGGAAGAGTAGCACGCGCGCATGCATCGAATACCTAACGACGTTAGGGTTAGGGTTTTTGTAATACATGATAATGGATGATGAGCCATAAATGTATATATATGGAGACCTAGGAGGTCTAGGAGGGGAGTCAAGGGATTTTTGAGAGACATACTTTTGAGGAGAGACTACGAGAGGAAGGAGTCTTGTTTTTAAGCTAGTCTATAGTACTACTGTAATCCAAGCCAATTATGTAAGTTGTTGAGCTGTAGAGGGGTCAGCAGGGTAGATCTTGAGGGTTAGATCACATACTGAGGAGCCTGGTGTGATCTAGTCCGCTTCATAAAAGATCTTGACCCGACTGAGGATGAGTTGTAAAGTGAGCGACGTTGTAGTTTTGGAACTACCATAATAGAAGAGATTGAGAGATGGATCTTTGTGGACATAGCCTAGGAGGGGGTGAACCACGGTAAAACCTGTGTTATGTGATTGAATGCTTGTGTCTCTTTTACTGTTTATGAGTAGATGTTAGCATGATGAATGAATGAGCTAATGAGTTTGATTACATTACATGCATAATTGGGAATGACAGTATATTGCTTTAATAAGTTAAATAGAACTCTCCACGCACCCTTCTCAGATATCCATTCAAGACTGGACTGCAAACACTTGAGTATTGCAGTCACCCATTAAGACTATCTCGGGTGAGACTGCGCAGTGCACTTTGTGCACTGCGTTGCCTTCTGGTTTACCAGGAGGGCCGATAGTTTTAGAGGCTTTGTTGGATCCCTAGTAGACTTGAACCTGGGTCAATCATGTTAAAGGTATAACGCAGAGAAACAAACCAACATAAGGGAATGAGAGATGTTTTACCAAAAGTAACAAAATATGTTGCAGGAGGAGGAGTAATAAGAACAGAATTAGGAAATTTATTTGAAAATTTTAAAACATAAATTCTTGGCACTCTTAGTTCTTAGCTAGATATTTTTCAAGTTAAGAAAAAACAAGAAGAGGAAAAGGACATTGTGTATATATTTTTTCCCCGCTATAAAAAGAATCCTCCATTTAAAGAATGTCCATTGGATAATGTGTAGGTTTGTGCAATATGTGCAGAGGATCATGAGACAGAAAATTTCCCCT
Source organism: Picea sitchensis (assembly GCA_010110895.2). Taxonomy (NCBI): domain Eukaryota; kingdom Viridiplantae; phylum Streptophyta; class Pinopsida; order Pinales; family Pinaceae; genus Picea; species Picea sitchensis. The sequence goes on along the minus strand of SNQJ01S0015853.1, from coordinate 71,225 downwards.
CATTTCCTGGACTTAAAGACATATATAAGGGAAGTAATGAGGCTGCAAAACCTTCCTTTCAAGCTGCACCAAAGAAGTCGTGGCAGACAAGAGCTCAAGGTATGTCCCAAGATCCTTTTTCACAATATTTTTCACCTTATAATTATTATCAGCAACAATGGAACACTCAAATTCCATGGAAACCCACTTGGCCATAACAACAAATGAAAACTCAACCTTGGAAGAAAAACTAGAGAGGTATCCCTTATGGGAACATGCCTCAACGATAATTCCCAATGCCTTATCCTAACTACCCGCAATTTCCACAATATCCTCCATCCATGACACAATTGTATCCTACTATCCAAGCACAAACAAATCATCCCCAAGAAAAAATTCCACAATTACCACAACTGGTTGAAAACAAAAACCTTCCTAAGCCAACAAAAATGTCTGCACAACCAGTGTCGAATCCAAACAATAGAGCAACTCAGACTGCCTTTAATATTGATATGAAACCTTTTCCAACTAACCTGGTCAGCCATATACCCTTTCAAAATATACATATGAGATCAGGGAAAGTATTGAAACCAAGAAATTCCACGACTGCCATTGAGGAGGAAATAGAAGGAGAGGAAACCCCTGAAAAATCAACCAATGATGACCGACCAAGAAAAATAGTTACTCCCTCCATTCTGACACAAAATTCTACTAATCCCCATACATAGTAGCCTCAAGAACCTAAACTCCCACCTTATCTAGAGAGGTTGGCCATTGCAAATCTTGTTATCCTCCCTGAATTTGATTTAGAGGCTGAGCTACGAAACATTTGTGTTGAAATACCCCTGTTGCAAGCCATAAAAGACATCCCCATTTACACAAAAACCATCAGGTATTTATGCATTAAGAAACTTGGAAGGAAGCAAAAATATCCCCTCACTATTCAAGTAGTAGGTCAATTGGATGAGCTAATGCCTGGGAAACCATTGGTGAAAAAATATGGAGATCTCGGGAACCCCATTGTCACCATTTCCATCAATGATATCCCTATAGAAAACACTTTGATCGATTTGGGGGCTGCAATAAATATCATGATCATTTTGACCATGGAAACATTGCAATTAGACACTTTCTGACCTACACCCATGGTACTTGAACTTTCTGATAGATCTAAGGTCAAGCCTGTTGGTGTTCTCGATGATATAATGGTAACTTTAGACTCATGGGAGTATCTTGTATATTTTATAGTTATCCAACCTAAGACCAACATGGAAGGTCACTCTGTGATCCTTAGAAGAACGTGGCTATCCACAACTTATGCTTTCATTGGTTGTAGGGTTGGATATATGACCATATCAAATGGATTAGCTATGAAAAGAATCATTTTGTACCCACCCGTCAAACTATCAATAGGAGATCCTTTGCAGGTGCACGAATCTTGTGAAAATGCAGAAATTGAATCTTCTAAAAATGTAGAAATTAAAAATCATAAAAATGTAGAAATTTTACATCCCCTTCTGACCATTGAACAGTCTGGGGGTCAGAAAAGTCAATCAAAAGATGATTTCCTGAACTTATTTATATTTTTTATGGATTGTACTCAGTTTCCCGAGGTATCTTGTACCTATAGTCATATTTTTTATAAATATTTTCAAGAGAAATTTGATCCAACATGGACTACATATTTCCTTGTATCAACCATCAAAGAGACTACATATCCCTATAGCATGCTTGTTGAAATATAACCAGGGAAACATCTAAATATCATTCCTAACTTTGACTCTGATCAACAGGAACAATTGATCCACATACTACAAAAACACTCTGGTGCATTTGCTTGAGACTATAAAGACATGCTTAGCATCCACCCAGACACATGTACACAACATATTTACCTTCAAGAAAATGCTAGACCTGTCAGGAAGACACAACGTTGTATGAACACCACCTTGAAGGACATAGTGAAAGAGGAATTACAGAAGCTACTAGATGTTAACTTTATATATCCCATATATGATAGCAAGTGGGTTTCTCCACTTGTAGTTGTGCCTAAAAAGGAAAACAAGTGGAGAATATGTGTTGATTATCATGATCTTAGTAAAGTAACACTAAAACACTATTTTATTCTTCCCTTCATCGATCAGGTATTGGATACCTTAGCAGGAAAGAAATACTTCTCATTTTTGGACGGTTTTAGCAGGTACAATCAGATTCAAATTGCACCGGAAGATTAGGAGAAAACCATGTTTACATGTCCATGTGGAACATTTTCTTTTAGAGTTTTGCCTTTCGGGTTGTGCAACGCCCCTGCCACTTTTCAAAGAGTAGTATTGGGTATCTTTTTTTATTTGATTCACGAGTATGTTGAGATTTATATGGATTATTTTTCTATTTATGGTGACTCCTTTAAGGAAACACTTGATAACCTGGAGAAAGTATTGATTAGATGTAAGGAATCAATGTTGCCTTGAGTCATAAAAAAGTGCAAGATGTTGTCAAAATAGGGCATTGTTCTTGGGTATCACATTTCTTCTGCAGGTATCAAAGTGGACCTGGCTAATATTAAGGTCATCATGGACTTTCCCACACCACATTCACCAAAGGAGGTAAGAATTGTTTTGGGCCACGTTGGCTACTATAGAAGATTTATTGAAAATTTTACGAAGATAGATGCACCTATATACAAATTGTTAGCTAAATATACTAACTTCTTATGGGATTCTTAGTGCCAAATTGATTTTGAAATTTTGAAGGAGAAGTTGTCCACAACACCAGTCTTGAGGGGACCAAATTGGTCCCTCCCTTTCCATATTTGTATCGATGCTTTAGATACCGTTCTTGGGGTTGTTTTAGGACATAAAGAGGATGAATTATATTATGTTATCTATTACAGTAGAAAAAATGTATCACCATCCAAGCTTAACTATACCGTCACGAAAAAATAATTCTTAGTTGTTGTACATGCTATTAACAAATTTAGGCATTATATTACAATCTATGAAGCTCTTATTCACATTGACCTTTCTACCATCAAATTTCTAATGAATAAACCCATCACAAATGGTAGGATCACTAGGTGGTTACTATTGTTGCAAGAATTTAACATTACCATCGTGGATAGGCCTGGTAAAGAAAACTTAGTTGCATATTTTCTCTCTCGAATCCATAATAATGACGAAAATACCCCTGTGGATGAAATTTTTTCTGACGAGCATTTGTTTGTCATTTCCACTAAAATTCTATGGTTTGCAGACATAGAAAATTATTTGGCCACGAGAAAGTTTCCTCAACACTTGTCTCCAAGAGAAAAGCAACAAATTGTCAAGACTAGTGCCACTTATTCATGGATCGGGGGAGATCTCTTCCATACTGGGCCATACATGATTATTAGAAGGTGTTTACAAGATGATGAAACATATGACATCTTGAAAGCCTACCATGATGGACCCTATGGAGGCCATTTCGTCGATAAGAGAACTGTCTACAAGGTGATCCATCAAGGATATTGCTGGACAACATTGTTTAAGGACACCATAAAATATGTAAGTATCTATGACCACTGTCAAAGAATGGATAAACTAGTGCGAGTTGATGAGATTCCCTTACAAACCCAAGTGCTTATTAAACCTTTTGAGAGACGGGCCTTGGATTTTCTGGGGCCAATCTCTCCTCCATCGTGCAAGAAAAGGTACATTTTAGTTTGCATTGATTATGTAACTAAGTGGGTAGAAGCAAAATCTCTTCATTCTGCTAGTGAAAAATCAGTTATAGGTTTTCTTTATGAAGATATTTTTACTCACTTTGGTATCCCAAGGGAAATTGTGACATATAATGGAACACAGTTTACATCCAAGTCAATGCAAGCGCTCACTCAACAGTACCAGATAAAGAATTAGAAATATTCTCCATATCACCCTAAGGAAAACATGTAAGTTGAGTCTACAAACAAGGTGTTGGAAGCAATCCTAACCAAGACAATCTAGCTGCACCACAAAGATTGGGTGGAAAAGCTTCTAGAGGCACTGTGGGCTTATAGAACCAAATGTAAAAATACCATAGGATTTACTCCATACGAATTGGTGTATGGAAAACATGTTCTTTTGCATATTGAGCTTCAAGTAAAGAACTTTAGGAAAACTTCACAATTGGGCATAGATTTATTAGATGCATAGAAACAAAGAATATCCCAACTCAATGAGCTAGACAAAATTAGGCAAGATGCAATTCAACACACTATTCCGGTACAGGAACAATGAGCTCGATGGCATGATAAATTCATCAGGAAGAACAATTTTAATCCCAATGACTGGGCCCTCCTTTTTTATTCTCAGTTTAAAAATTTTAGAGGAAAAATCACTACAATATGGATGAGAACTTACGAAATTGAGACCGTCTTCAACAATGGATCAGTCAGGATTAAAACAATTGATGACTAGTAGATCTCTTTTGTGGTCAATGGTCATCGACTAAGATTATATGACAGGCCTATGTCCAAGGATAATTTTGGACAAGATATTTTGTAGCATTCTGAAATGGAGGTAGTGGGTAGGGGGCCTCCCTCTCCCTCTCCCACCTCTATTTGGATCCTTTCCTTTCAACTTTCTAAATGTATGTACATAAGAAAGTTCAAAAAATATAAAAATAAATTATAAAACAAAGAAAATAATAAAAAATGTATATATGTATGTAAAAAAAAAGTAAAGAAAAAAAATAGTCTAGCTATGAAAATCAGTTTACTAACATAGTTAGAAAAGGGGCTGTTTGAAAATCAACTTGCTGGCAGGCTGGCCCAAAATAAAATTGTTGCTCTCAATTGTCAGATTTTACCTCATGCTTTTCAAATCATTTTGTTTACTCTCATGTACGATGATGGGGGATGAATTAAGGCCTTCCTTCTAACAACTTTTCCTCCATTGACTTCAACACATCATTTGGGGGATCAAATTCAAGGATTTGGATGGTACCTAGGGGTTGCATACTGTTGACGGGCGAAATTGTCCGTCCGTCAATTGAGAGAGTGGAACCGGTCCGGGGTTGTCTAAATAACCCAAGCCGTTTGGAATGAACCACCTTGACGGGTTTAACGGCTCCGTTGGCCGCTCTAAGGTCCTAAGAAAACCAAAGAGAAAACTAATCTAAACTAACTAATCTATCTAAAACAAATAAAACAAACTAAACTAACTAAAACTAATAAAACAAACTAAAACTAAATACAAGAAACTAAACTAACTAATAATAAATAAATAAAACTAATACACTAATCTAATTAAAACAAACTACTAAATTAAACTAAACTAAATATAAACTACTCTAACTATTATATACAATCTACTAACTACTATTACACTAACTCTAATAATTAGTCGTCTAACTACTAGTTGAATTGCAATTTATTCACAAAAATACAATATACACAACTTGCAGATTTTAATAAAACCTGTAAAACTCATTTGATTTCTACCCTAAGACAGCTAGAGATATATTTTTGATTTTATGATTTTATGAATAAGAAATAAAACTTACTGAAATTAAACGATCTAACATATTTACTGAAATTAAACAATCTAATATACTAATTCTACCTATAAATCTAACTAAGCTAATATCTGAATTAAACTGCTAATATGACAAACTAACCTGGAAACACTCTTAATTTTCCCTGTGTGTGATGACTTCGAAGCTGGTCGGAGGAAGTAAACTCGCACCGGTTAGTCCAAAAGGCTTCTTGTA
>SNQJ01S0015853.1:47783-62404 GCA_010110895.2 Picea sitchensis | reverse complement strand
GCCAATCCATTATGTTTTTTCAAAATTCGGATATAGGTTTTCTTTGGGCATTTTCCCACTGCCATGTGGTAGCCTCCCATTCGGCCACATCAATCATTGCTCTGTCATCCTACCATGTCATTGCCACATCATCATATGGATGCCACGTTACTACCAACTCACCATGCAATGTCATCATGCCACATCACTGTACGGACCATACATAGTGTCATGTGGAAAAATCCTATTGGTCCACGAATTGGTCCAGAAGTGCCAAATCTAGGTGACACGTGGCAACCTCTGGTGTTGCCATGTCACCATGTTGACGTTAGCATGAAACGTGTCACCACTTTCTCCTTCCATTTGTGTTGTACGAACGATGACATCAACAATACAGATGCTAACTCATCCCCCTGTTGATTGGACAAGGTTGACAAAACTTTGACCGCGAATATCTTCCGATCCGTAACTTTGTTTGACGATATGTTTGCACCGTTAGAAATATTGCAACATACAATGCGCGATAATGTCATTTTCATTGAGTTTTGAGAACTTTGATTTTTTTCCCTTTCTCTGTTTGTTGAGGCCATTCTAAGCATCATGAGTTGTTTTTGCGAGTTTTGAGTTGTTATTAGCCTTCTTTGGATCCTTTTTGGATCACGCCATGACCAAAATCATGGGCCTATTTGGCATGATGTTGGTTTTGAATGATACAGAGGATGAATATAAAGAGTGGGTGTGTGAGTGATATTTGAGTCTGGAAACCCTCCCATATCGTCAAGACATACAAACAATCTATCCATGTCAAATTTCGGTGCATATAGAAATATTTTGAAAACATTTCAACGTTGGCCCCATTCACAGGTCATTGTTTCCCATCATGTACTCTAGCCCTAGTAGAATTTCTTTTAATAGTTGTTTCGTTTAAAATACGACCGAGAAAATTAAAACAAAATGAGGACGAGATGGGTTGATATATAGAGTGAGTGTGTGAGTGATATTTGAGTATGGAAACCTTCCCATATCGTCAAGTCATGTGAACATTCTATCCATGTCAAATTTCGGTGCATACAGAAACATTTTGAAAGAATTTCAACGTTGGCCCCATTCACAGGTTATTGTTTCCCATCATGTACTCTAGCCCTAGTACAATGTCTTTTAATATATGTTTCCTTTAAAATTGGACCGAGAAAATTAAAATGAAATGAGGATGAGATGGGTCAACATATAGAGTCAGTGTGTGAGTAATATTTGAGTCTAGAAACCCTTCCATATCGTCAAGGCATGTGAACAATCTATCAATGTCAAATTTCAGTGCATACAGAAACTTTTTGAAAGAATTTCAACGTTGGCCCCATTCATAGGTTAATGTTTCCCATCATGTACTCTATCCCTATTACAATGTCTTTTAGTTATTTCCTTTAAAATAAGATCGAGACACATGCCCCCACATCTAGTACTGCAAGGGAATGCAATAGCGTCGATAAAGAAGTACTTGATTAATCGCAGAAGCTTCAATATCAGTTATTTCTTGTTTTTGTTTTTTGATCTCATCTAAGTAATATTTTTCTCCATAAACAATATTAGTACAAAATCATTATTTAAATATTAAATCTCACTTATTTCCTTCTTCTCACCACGACCAAAATCATGGGCCTAATTGGCATGATGTTGGTTCTGAACAACACAAACGATGAGTATATAGAGTGGGTGTGTGAGTGATATTTGAGTTTGGAAACCCTCCCATATCGTCAAGGCATACAAACAGTCTATCCATGTCAAATGTTGATGCATGCAGAAGTATTTTAAAAAAAATTCAACGTTGGCCCTATTAGCAGGTCAGTGTTGCCCATCATGTACTATAGCCCTAGTACAATGTCTTTTAATAGTTGTTTCATTTAAAATTCGACCGATAAAATTAAAACAAAATGAGGACAAGATGGGTTGATATATAGAGTGGGTGTGTGAGTGATATTTGAGTATTGAAACCCTCCCATATCGTCAATGCATGCGAATAGTCTATCCATGTCAAATTTCAGTGCATACAGAAACATTTTGAAATAATTTCAACCTTGGCCCCATTCATAGGTTATTGTTTTCCATCATGTACTCTAGCCCTAGTACAATGTATTTTAGTTTTTTCCTTTAAAATACGACCGAGATGCACATCCCTGCATCTAGTACTGTAAGGGCATGCAATAGAGTCAATAAAGAAGTACTTGATTAATCGCACTAGCTTCAAGTTATTTTATGTCTTGGTTTTTTTCTCTCATCTAAGTACTCTTTTGCTCCATAAATAATATTAGTATGAAATCATTATTTAAATATGATATCTCATCTATCTCCTTTCCATAGCCAAAATCATGGGCCTAATTGGCATGGTGTTGGTTTTGAATGATACAGACGATGAATATAAAGAGTGGGTGTGAGAGTGATCATTGAGTATGGAAACCCTCCCATATCGTCAAGGCATGTGAACAATCTATCCATGTCAAATTTTGGTGCATACAAAAACATTATGAAAACATTTCAACATTGGCCCCATTCACAGGTCATTGTTTCCCATCATGTACTCTATCTCTAGTACAATGTCTTTTAATATCTTTTTCCTTTAAAATTCGATCGAGAAAATTAGAAAGAAACGAGGATGAGATGGGTCGATATATAGAGTGGGTATGTGAGTGATCTTTGAGTATAAAGATGAATGAATGAACTTCTCTTGGTTTCAAGAATAATTTGTTCTCTACTAAGAAAATCCAACCATGTGAAGGTGGAAGCTCATATTGCCCCTCCCCCACCCTCACATCACTCTCAATTCCCCAATACCCAATCTATAAAATAGAAAATAAACAAAAGCAACATAGTAATCATGCATAGAAACTACCAAAACAAAAATGAAATAAAACTTAAAAACATATAATTAACCCACATAAAAAATTATTTAAAGAGAATAATTCATACAAATTAAAATATCTAGTTACGCACCTCATCCAACGCAATATTTGTATCATCATTTTTCTGTATCTTCTTCTTGATCATCCAACTCAATATATGTATCGACATCTGGTTCAAAAACAATGTTGAAAGGATTGATGATATCATCATTGTCATCAATGTCATTTTCGAGCATATCTTCATCGATATCATCATCAAGAACTGACGCATTGTCTCCTACGCTTGGTTCATCTTCTCTGTCTTCTTCATATTTCGACCCATATTCTTCCTACTCTAGATCTACATCATCTTCTTCTTCAATATCATCTTCTTCATCTACAATATACTTTACTAGCCTTCCTCTTGGATCATATCTAACAACAAATGACCAATCCCTCTTACCTGGAACCTTTGAGTAAAAGACTTGTTCACATTGACTTGGAAAAACATAGCGGTCATTTGCTTTTTAAAAAATCGTTGTTTTAATCATCAGAAATCCATTGGCATTTTGAATAATAGTTCTTTCCTCATCATGTTCATGCATTCGTAACCTATACCATTTGACATAAAAAAAAACTAATTTGAAGGAATTAAAGTCACACTCAATTATATTATTCAAAAACATATAGTATTTATTTTCAGATTCTTGAGGACATTTGTTACTCCTAAAGGAAACATTAGTGACCTGGAATACTGCAATTATCCCACTATCATAATTTTTCCTGGTTTTGTCCAATTGTTTGATGCGAAATTTACGACCATTGCACCACATAGCCTTGTGGTGTTTCAACTGCAATATGCCAGACATGTAAAAGATGCATTGTCAATTAATAATAAACAAATTTATATAACTTGGAAAGTATAATATGAAAAAAAAACACCTACAGTCACATTAATATAATATAAAATAACTGAATAAAATGGGTGAATTTGCTTGCCTTTCCATCTTTCAAACAATATGCTAAATCTATTTCCATCTGTGTAACATCAGAATCTCCATTACGAAAAGATTCTCTAACCAATTCAGACAGTTCTTTCCATGATAACCTACCGCCATGATGTTTTTTACATCTATCAATCCATACCTTCATCGAGTCAATATTGTTTGCAATGTATAAATGTAGTGTATCCCAATATTGACTGACTGATCGATGAAAAAATCGCAATTCACCAATATTAAATATTAGTTATGACCATGGTAAATATTAATAATTGATGAAAGAATAAATATTAAATGAGTATGATCATACACACGAAAAAAATGAAAATTTATATTTATTAAAAATATCCACAATTTAATTACCTCTCACTTTTTTCATTGTACCTTTCCCCAACAATTTCTCCTCTTGGCACAAGGGCAGACCCAGGTTTCAACACTACAACAACGCACCAACAAAGCCCTAACTACTGACCCTTTCGGCAACACCTACAAAGCAGATGAAGTCTCACCCGAGGTAGAGGCAAGGGTGGTTGAAAGACTCATGCGTTTGCAACCTTAGCTGGGACACAGATATGTGATTATACTATTGAATAAAGCACTTAGCACCGTCAGTTCCTCAATATACAATCAATAATCACTTTGTTGATAAAACAGGTTTTCACAATATTCACATTGATATAACGTATTTAATCACTCAACATCAATAGATAGGCCAGATCTAGTAGATCAAGCACTCAACACATTCATATAGATCAGATCTAACATTCTTATACATCATTAGCACTAAGCATAAGTGTATTTATCTAATCATCCCTAATCACTTAGCAAAGAAGACATAAACATATCAAGACAAGCACAAAGAAAGACAACACAGTGTTTACATGGTTCACCCCCACCCTGGGGCTACGCCCACCAACTCTTCTTCTTTATTATCTTCATTCAATCGATTACAAGCACAGAGCCATCAAAACCCTACTCCACACATGATAGAAGATCTACGCAACTCGCTAGATCCCTCTTCCTTGAGTTACAACACTTAGCCTTCCACAATCTATTACAAGGACATGCACTTAGCTCTGCAAGTATCTTACAGTCATGCATGAAGCACTTACAGACCCTACTTGCACTTAGCATACATTCTCATCTCATAGATGAATTGTTTGACTACTTCTTACATTGCCTAGCCTTCTATTTATACATTACAAAATAGGCCTAAGCACGGGTAAACCCATGGGCCGACATCCCAATCCCATTACATAATCCCAAAAACCCAAAAAGTTCCCAAAAGTGGGTCGAGATCCCTTGATCTCCGCTTCGTCTTGTGCTCCTCCTTCAACAGGCTGTCGAAGTCCCAAAATAGGTCAATATGACTAAGAATCGCCCAAAACTTGGTAAAGGACCAACAAGCCCCCAACACTCACCTATGACTCATCCTGAGTCACTCTGGTTTGAGCAGTTCTGCTTCGAAGGCCTCGAGCTTCTTTGACCTACTGTTGTGCGATGAACTCTTGCTTGGTGAACTCTTGGATCACTGCGTCATTCACGGGCCCTTCTAGGCATTGTTCTGTTGTGATGACAACTTGTTCTAGCTCTGCTCCTGGCTTTCAAACTCTGTGAATAATTGGCACACCTTATCTTGCACTGGTTGAAGCCATTGAGTAACTTCCATCACTCTGCTTTGAATCGTATGGATCTACTAGTGGGTGGTCCATTTCTCTTGAGACTGCTTCATTCTTTCCACGACCGACAAGGCCTTCAATTGTGCTTGTAGTGTGTCTTTGTGTTGCTTTTCTTCCTTGAGCTGCGACTCTAATGCCTGTAACTCTGGATTCTCGGTGAGGTTCTCATATGTTTAGGCGTTGTGGTTACTCAGCTGTGTGCACTCCAAGCAAGAGATTTTAGTCTGTCAACTATGATGCGGGTAGTTGTTTCCCTTTGGTCTCTTACATCTTGAGGGGTCTTGGGCACATTGCGGAGCTCCAAGTCTGCTATACAATGTTGGAGCTACTGGATTACTTCTTTAAGTTGTGCCACCTACTGTGGAACTCACTCTTCAGTATTTACTTCTACAACTGTCACGGAGAGAAGTGCTCTGTGAACCATTTCCTTTACTTCGAGTTGTTCTGCGAGCAACTATTCCTTTCTTTGCTGCAGTTGTGATTTTTCTTCATCCCACTTTGCTTGCAGAGAAATATTTTCCCGTTCTGCAGTACTGCATTGTTCTACAAGGTCTCCATGTATTTGTGCCAAAGCCTGGGTGGCTTGCACTATTTCTTCCTGAGCTCGTCGAAGGTGAGCTTCGACTATATCAATTATGCGGTGAAGTTGAGCTAGCTCATCTCCCAGTTCTAATGTTCCTGCTGACAGAGGCACAGTGGAGACTGTGCGGCTGGATTGTAGTGCCTGTTGCACTTCATGGAGCTCGTCCTTAATCCGATAGAAAACCTCCTCCTGCTTAGCTTCTTACCTCTCTGCTATCTCCAGCGAAGCATCATTCAGGGATGCTATGATGAAATCGAAGTCGTCGAAGGTGAGGATGGTCTGCATTTTGGTCATAGATGCTTTCGATTTCTTCCTAGAAGAAGGTTTCGGAGGGGAAACCTTCCTTTTCTTCGAGGGGTCCTCCTCGTCTCTAGGCGGTGTAACCTCGCCTTTCTTTTGTTCAACTTTTGTGCCATCTATCTCTCTGCCATCTCCTCCTTTCTCTGCTAAGATGGAAGTGGTCTTCATGAATGCACTATCTAAATCATGGACCTCTTCGGTCTTCTTTATCTTACTAGGTCCAGGTGTATTAAGCACTGCTTTCAGATTGTCAATGTCGGACATCTCCGCAGGGTCGACTGGAATGAGGAGGTCCACTGACTAGTCCTTGGTGATTTCTTCTAAGTCCTCCTCCGTCAGCTTAGATTAATATTGAAGTTGTTGCTTGTGCTTGTCAATGCACACTGTAATATAAATGAAATGGCAGTCCACGCTGAATTTCATTAAAGGTCGGAACCTGTGAAGATTATTTGGTGTGATGCGAGGCTCGGATTGGATAGCTAACTTCAACTAATTGTAATATGTGTGGAATACGACATTTGACTGCCATTGCTTGTTCATGTCACTGGAATACCATAGTGTAATGAAATTCGCGGCTAGAGGTTCAAAGGGCTTGATGTCTGGGAAGGTCGCACCTTCCAGCATCTCCCATGCGATGAAAACAATTAGGATTAGAAGCCAACTGAAGTAGAACTCATATCCTTGATCTTTCACTTCCCTGCAGTCCAATTCCAACTGGTTCATGAGGTACTTCACCCAATTCATTTGTAGGTCCTCCGCGCACTTCCCTGCGAGGTCGACTACAAAACCAATGACTTGGGTGGGTCGGTTCTTGCGGACTAACTTTCCTATGATTAATTGACAGATTAGGCGCACTGCATCGCTTTGGATAGAAGCTACCTTGTAGCCTCGCCTGCCTTTCTCGACATTGTCATAGGTGTCTTTTATCCTTTGGGATAAAGCGCGATCCATGGTTTTTCCGGGATACAAATATTGTGGGTCAGGGCCTTGCATACTCATCCCTGTGATCCGATTGATCAATGTCAGATCCATTGTAATACGATGGTTTAACCACATGTATCCGCCATGATAACAGGACAACAACAACTTGACGCATGAATTCACTTCTTGGTGCCTTCCGAAGTGAGGAATCTTCATGACGTTGAGTAGTGTGGACTGCACGAGGTTATGGGTCCATGACTGAGGGATTATCTTTGAATTATTTCCTTTTGTCCTGGTCAGGTACTTATGTGGGGCGAATATGTTGTAGACCTTTATGTCATCGAGGTTGAAGTCACTAAACTTCAACAATGCTATATTTTCTTGATTTGCGTGAACTGCACGTATCACCTTCGGGAGGTATGCAGTGACCATTTCATACTCAAAGTCTCTGGGCACACTGTCTCGATTTTTTGCACCGCTTAGAGGTGGTAGGTAGGTGGGCAATATGCTCGGAATCAACTTAGCATTCACGAAATTGTCTCTGTGTTTAGTTCACTTTTCGTCTGCGAGCCGTGTTGGTTTGGCTCGAGCAATGGATGGAGAGGTAGACATTCCTCTCATCGATGATACTTGCAGACTGGTAGACAATCCTCTCTCTAACATGACTCTTTCAGTGATCAAGTCAAGGAGTACTTATGTTATAGATTCTTCAACTGCAGTGAGCTCACCGGACATACACGCTTGGGATTAATAATATCGGGTCCACAATTAGCTCAGATACTGCACTATAATAAACAACAGGAGGGCAGTGATCACTGTATACAATTTACTTGGTCTGCGGGCTCAAATTCTTGGTTTAGCAAAAAACTTCTCTGTGCATGGCGTGATGGGGTAAATAGGTAACTCGGCAATGGTTTTCTTGTAACGGGTATGAAGCCTCATTAAATCTTGTTCTGTCCATTATGGCATAGTCCAATGGTCTGGTGTTGAGCTATAACTTCTTTTCGACCCATTTGGACTGGCAGTTGAATGGATTTATCGCTCCCAACATCTATATTTCCTCGTCATGGCGAAGTGCCATGTGTCATTGTTCTGATATCCCAGCGAAGCTCCCATTATGAAAATTTTCTATCTGTGAATTTTCCTTTGGAACCTTCTGTAACTTTTCAAACTTATCCCTCTTCTTACTTATCTTTCTATCCTTCTTTCCATTGAGCTTCATCTCGGTAGTTCATTTTCCATTCTGATTCTTATCTTCTGTGGTCTTAGTCACTTTGCGTTGTTGAGATTCTTCCCTAGGGTTCCAGGATAATACTTCTTCTTTGTCTGGAATAGGTACTTCAATCTTCTATGGATCCTCTAATGTTCTTGCAGCTTCGAAATCTAGGTTGCTAGCGTTAAATAGCTTCAATATGCTCTCATGTTTTTCAATCAAGTGTGCGATCCTTCTGGTCATGAAACCTTTTAACTCATGTTTCTTTTGCTCCAAAACTTCTTCTTCTTCCTTTCGTCTGGCTTGATTTCTTTCAATCCAAGGTTTCCCTAGTAACATGTTAAACAGGGAGTTGTCTTCAACAAAGTTAATAATCTCAAAATCTTCCTTCGTTGAAGTTCCATTGACAATCATAGGTATTTGAGCGAGCCTCCCACATAGGTTTCCCATTTTTCCTCTGAATAACTGTATTCCTCCTAATGTAGGAATCGTGGCAGGTCTTCCTATAGCTTCCCAAGTTCTCTCTGTCATGATATTCACCTGTGTTTCCTCATCTAGAACACAGTCAATGTTGAAGTATCCTATTCTTGATTCTATGCATTCCTTTTCTTTAAAGATCTCTGATAATCTAAAATGTCGGTGGTCATTCAAGGTTTCTTTAATCTGTAGCAATACCTTATCTGATTCTTTCTAGGGTTCTGTTATAGCCTTAGTTTCTAGATCTGCCTTAGGGTTTTCTTGTCTTATGTTCATACTTTCAAGCTTAACAATCATTCTAGGGAAATCCAACACTTCATGGTTCATGGATTTGCAACAAAGACAACCAGGTCTTCTCCCAGGGCATGCCTTAGCAAGATGTCTCGGTTTTCTGCAGCTGTAACAAAGGGTTAATTGTCTCTTTCTTTTAAATGATCCCTAGCTTCTCCTATACTGCCCGTTAGGATCATAGGAGCTAACCTGCAATAAATTATTTCTAGGATCCTACATCCATTTGTTAGTCCAATCATTCATTTTATGCATAGGTATAACATATCTTTCATTATTCTTATCAGATCTACTCATATCAAATATTCTTTCATCTATTAATACCCTAGTTTTCAGACTAGGAAAGACTCTATTAAACATACCTAGATCCATACTCTAGAAACCAAAATTTCCACTTATCTTACTTCTACAAAGAACAAAGCTTCCATATCTAAAACTTTTCACTATTCTTACCTTTATCAAAGTATAGGGCTTGCATATCTTACCTCTTTTAATCAGAAATTCTCACTTTTATCTTTCTTAGAGCACAAAGCTTCTGGATCTTAACTCTTTTCTTCAGATCTGATCCCCTTTCTTCAGATCGGGCTTCTTTCTTTAGCACAGAGCTTTATAAATCGAGTAGGACACTATGCATTAGGGCATATATCTATGCACAGAGCTTTCACAATCCCAAGTTGAATATTTGCACAAAGTTTCTTCTTTCTCAATTCCCAGCAATCACAGTTTCAGGTCTCGGCAACGGAACCATTTGTTGGCATAGGGGCAGACCCAGGGTTCAACGCTACAATAGTGCACCAACAATGCCCTAACTACCAACCCTTTCGGTAACACCTGTGAAGCAGATGAAGTCTCACCCGAGGTAGAGGCAAGGGTGGTTGCAAGACTCAGGTGTCTGCAACCTTAGCTGGGACACAGATCTGTGATTATACTATCAAATAAATCACTTAGCACCATCATTTCCTCAATATATAATCAATAATCACTTCGCTAATAAAACAGGGCTTCACAACATTCACACTGATATAATGTATTTAAGCACTTAGCATCAATAGATAGGTCAGATCTAGCAGATCAAGCACTCAATACATTCATATAGATCAGATCTAACATTATTATACATCATTAGCACTAAGCATAAGTGTATCTATCTAATCATTTCTAAGCACTTAGCAAAGAAGACATAAACATATCAAGACAAGCACAAAGCAAGACAACGGAGTGTTTACGTGGTTCACCCCCACCCTGGGGCTACGTCCACCAACTCTTCTTCTTTATTATCTTCAGTCAATCGGTTACAAGCACAGAGCCATCAAAACCCTACTCCGCACAGGAAAGAAGATCTTCACAGATCGCTAGATCCCTCTTCCTTGTGTTACAACACTCATCCTTCCACAATCTATTACAAGGACCTGCACTTAACTTTGCAAGTCTCTTACAGTCATGCACGAAGCACTTACAGACCCTACTTGCACTTAGCATACATTCTCATCACATAGATGCACTGTTCGACTAATTCTTACATTGCCTAGCCTTCTATTTATACATTACAAAATAGGCCTAAGCATGGGTAAACCCATGGGCCGACATCCCAATCCCATTACATAATCCCAAAAACCCAAAAAGGCCCCAACAGTGGGCTGAGATCCCTTGATCTCCGCTTCATCTTGCGATCCTCCTTCGACAGACTATCGAAGTCCCAAAATAGGTCAATATAACCAAGAATCTCCCAAAACTTGGTTAAGGGCCAACAACTCCCCTTAATTTTTTTTGATGGAGTTCACATCCCAAATGCAGTCCACTGCATGCATATTGTGCTGCTAATTTAGGAAGATACTGACTAATATACACCATGGATTCATGTACCATATATCCCTCCACCATAGAACTCTCAAGGCATGCTCTTTATCTAACCAAAGCCTTCAATGATTTCGAGTGCCTCTCCACCATCCACATTGACCTTGTGTGTACAGGTCCACACATTTCAGTCTCCTCAACTTGGTGTATGAGGTAGTGTTCTTGTGGATTGAAAAATGTTGGAGGTAGATACTTTTTCATTTCACACATTAGCCAAGGAATTTATCTCTTCCAATAATTTATATCATCTTCATGGATTTCTTTCAATGACAACCATCTACAGATCATGATGCAAGAAAATAACATGTTTCAACAAAACATAATACATATTACATTACAAGTAAAACACATGTCATTAAGTACAACAACAAAAATGATTTTTTTTTTTGCATATATGTTGCAACTACTTACCTCATGTATTTTCCAAGATCATATATAACTTGTTTGACGTTGTTGTCAAATTCATTTGGGAGAGATAAAGGTAGGACATACTGTAACAATAAAACAAATCGTTACTTGTTTCAAAACTAGACAAAAAAAACAAAAATCTCAAAAAATGTATACGACCAATATATAAATATGAATACTAAAATTATTAATTACCTTAATGAAGGTATTCCAATAATGTGTTTTTACCCCACCAAATTCACCTTTCTTCGTTAAGATATTATTTATGTTTGAACAAAAACCTGCGAGAAATTTAATTCTTTGAATGACCTCTTTTACACCATTGATTTGTTTCTTTGTTAATAACCATGGAATATTATTTTGGTCTCCATCGCTATTTGATCAGATCACACTTTGCATTGCATGATTTGCTTCTTGAATGTCATTACAAATTTTGACATTTTTTTATGTATCCCTCCTGCCATCTATGATTCGCCATAATGTTTTTATCACATTCTTCCCGATATGCATTGTATCAAACAAATGAACTATTTTTAGCTCTTCATAGTAATGCAACCTCATGAATTGAGTGGGATAACATTTCATTCCTTGTGGAAGCCCATAATTACTACCTTCATGACGATGACATTGATGAAGAATAATAAAAATCAGAACATATTTATCAAATGCGGTAAAATAAATTGAATAATTAAAATAAAATTTCAAAACATGATTTCATTTACGATACATAAACAAAATGTGTACCTCGAGGATTAATTTTTTCATATGCCAACTTCCATAGGCGAGGTGTCATTCTTTGTGGTTTTAGTCTAGTCTCATGTTTCCCATTGAAAAGATATTTTTCAGTAGTACGATAATTATGCTTCTTTGAAAGGAAGTGTCTATACTCATCAACCACCTCCTTTCCTAAACTTTTTGATTGACGAGATTTCATCTTAGGACCAAAAACTAGACATGCAAATTTAGCCTTTGTTTGAAGACATGCAACAGATGGATTAATGTGAATTACTAATATACGAAAGGATTATTTAAACAACATGCATGATATATTAAATTAATTAAACAACATGCATGATATACTATTCAAGTGTGCAATATGGAATGTTACATACCACAAAAATGTGTTAGTCCCGGGGCATCATGAATTTTCCATAAAAGTATTCCACAACATTGAAATCTCTTCTGCCCAATTGGTTTACTGATGTCATACATAGTGATAGCCTCCCATAACTTTAGTAGCTCATCAATAAGAGGCTCGATATACACATTCATATATTTAACTTGGTACTTACCTAATTGTTTGAAATTCCATGAAATTACTACCATGGTATGTATATATACGTAAATAAAAAAATAAATAAAATATATTATGCAAAAAAAGAGAAAAATTAAAAATTTACATTCGAAAAATTGATGTAAAATAATACCTGGAACAATCATTGTCAACATTATGTGCTCCCTATTTATTGGCATCCAAGGAGGAATGTTATTGTTGATAACAAAAATAGGCCACACTGAGTAAACATACTAAATCTCTCCCAATGGATTAACATCGTCAGTTGTCAATGAAAGCCTGACATTACAAGGTTCATCTGTAAATTCTATCCATTTTGAAGCAATTTCCGTAAATGCATAACCATATGCAGGCATTCAAAGAACACCATATGCAATTTTGTTTCGTGCATGGTAATCCATAAATTGTGCTATGCTTTGGCACCTGAACAGTCGCTGCAAACATGGAATTGTGGGAATAGGTTGGAGAACCTTTCGAGGCACCATTTTTTTACTTGATCGGTTCGATATCTACTGACACCACATACCAGGGATTTTGTTTTTAACACATGTTGTCCATAATACATAATATGATCATTAGGGCATGCATATATACTTTGATACTCCATTCCAATGTCTTTCATAATGGCATGTAATCTCGATATGTGCAAGGTAAAATATTTGAGGGTAACATAAATTCACCTAACAATCTAAAACACAAAAAATAACTAGTTAATGTAAAGAATAGTAATTGTAAATATTGCATTTTTATTTTACACATTAATTAACACTAAAAAAAATGGGAAAATGTCAACATTTATGTAGATGTGATGAAACATATTACATACCTTAGGATATGTGTCATACAAGTGTTCGACAAATGATTCGTAACCTTTAAGTTCACCAGCAACAATGTAGTGGAGAGAATATTTTCTCTTGACCCTTTATAAAGTAGTTTATTTTCCTTTTCAATTACAGGTTCATCATAAATACCATCACTATTGTCCCCATGATCCTGATTTGGATGACTAAACAATTTTTGGATCATTTGATTTGTCCCATCATCTTGAACTATGATATTATTGTCATCTACTTCCATGGGATCATTAAATTGATCTCCTTTATCTGCTTCATGTTCCTCATCTTGTACACCATCATTTATGCTACTACTTGGTGCTTTCTGCAGAAAGTTAGGGTGCAAATCTAACTTTATAATTACAAACAATCATGAAAAATTAGTGCATGTATAAAATAGTATAAAAGTTTGTGAATACAATCAATATTAAAATAGATCATGAATATGTATATAGATAATTACCATGGGATGATATTCATTTGATCCCCCGCCCATGTGCCCATATTTTCTACAATTGTTTTAGTTGTTTATATTAAAATTCTTTCGGGACGTCTAGTACAACAATTTTTGCAAGAGCAATAACATTTACCATCACCCTTTTCACCCTCTTTAATTTGTTTCCCACCTCTAATGTTTTCTGACATTATTCTCCACAGACATATACTGATGATTATCTTATAAAATTGAGTGGTGTATAATAGAATATCTATTATATTTTTCAATTGTAACATATGAAAAAAACAACTTGTTTTTTGTTCGTCAAGAAGACCTTATACCCTTTTTGAACTGTCGTTGTTATAGCAAAGTTGTCGCAACATCCGTAAAATGTAACATTAAGGTCGCAATTCTAACGACAGTTGACCAAGTCAATGTCGACTTTGTCAAATAGTGGGTTATCGTTATGAGAGGAAAAACTA
>SNQJ01S0015853.1:7566-23192 GCA_010110895.2 Picea sitchensis | reverse complement strand
CATCCAAAAACCTAACCCTAGGAGATGAAGCGCCAAAAGTCATGTGGGCCCCGTTTGGGTAAGTTAGTACATCAACTTCTCGGGGTCGTAACTTTTTCATACAATCTCTGTTTTAGGCACACAATATCCCGTTGGAAAGGTCTAACCGAGAATAAAAGTTTTCGACTAGCCCAGGTAAAATCCTATGACAATCACCTGGACCCCAAATCCAAAAAAACATCTTTTAGGGCCTCAAAACAACCCCAGAAGTTTGGAACACGAAAAATTGTCGAAAACTGCCAAGGTGGAAAGTTGTTTTTTGAGCCAGAGGAATAGGTGGGTGGCCACCAATATCCACATAGATAAGAAATGTTCCCTATCCAGGAGTCTTCCATGCAAATATGCAACTTATGCAACTATGCAACTTATGAAACAAGACTTTGATGATATTCTAAATTTATATTGAGCTTACTAAGGAAGACAATGCCATAAGTTATGCAAGACTAAGACATTGGAATTTATGGAAGACTAAGTCATTGGAATTTATGAAGACTGAGTCTAAACAACTCCACACATACCCACTACATTTCCTAAATAAGAATGCACACATTTATGAGTTGTGAGCTAAATAATATCACAAAACTTTATTTTTTGGGGGATTAGTGAATTTCATCTAGAACAAGGTGCACCAACATGTTTTTGAAGAAGTGAAGATGTTGAAGATATGCACTACACCTATTCTTAGACTACTATATGTTTCTCATCCTTTTGATATAGAAGATGATGCATATGACTATGGGATAGGTATTTTTCTGACACAACAATGACATTCCATTGTGTTTTACTTAGAGACATTCAATGACACAATCCACAACTTTTGAAGTTATTATAGAGAGATGTGCTCCATTGCTTAAGTAGTTCACTAGTGGAGACACTATGTATAGGGAAAATAAATTGTTATTCAATCTAACCATAAGCCACTACATACCTAGAGAATTGAGAACACACCACATATGAAATGGAATTTGCTATAGCAATTTCAATTGGTTATCAAACATTTACATTGAAGAGATAAAAATGTAGACTACTATTCGAGTCGACCACCAATAGCATTCACAATGGTTCTTAACACAAAAAGGTGTGATATAAAACACTAGCAAGAGTTCTACAATACACACATAAATTTTGTGAAATTTTATGTGACCATTTAATAAGGATGCCACACTACCTACACAAGACTTATTATTAACTCGGTTGATTTTCATATGAATAAAGATCTTTTGTATTGACTTGATAGGATGTGCTCACTTGCAAGTGAACCTAGGGATTTGTTGATTTGGTAATCTCATTTCTTGAAGTTGGTTGGGCATTTTGTCATATCAAATATAGTTGCAACTTTACAACAACATTTTTATTTGCCATGTATGAGGCATGATGTTGAGCACCACCTCAATTTTTTTGTTGCATGTTCGATTGCTAAATTGAAAAATCACCATTTAGGTATGTATAATATTTTGATTATGTCCTCTATATATTATGGATCTATCAGTGTAGGTTTATGGTTCACCAATGGATAAATTCTAACTTGAATGTATGGTTCACCATATCCATAAGAAAATGATGGTTCCTTTTCCATCCTCATGCTAACATATTCACCTCATGCCTTCAACGGTGCCTTTCAGCTAGAATCAATGGCACATTCCCTCACTAATGTCACCTTACAATTAATATTAGTGCCTTCAATGGTTCCTTTTCAAAATATTGATAATATCACCTCACCATCATCAATGCCTTTGATGGTTCCTTTTAACATCATCACTTCATGTATTCATTCATGTCACCTCACGACAATTCCACCTCTAATGCCCTCACTTGTTGTAGGCTAGCATTTCCAAATTTCACCCTCCCTCATAATAGTTGTTTCCTCTCACCTCTCTTTCCTTCACTAGTTCAACCCTATGGTGTTAATATTAAGAGGGAATTTGGGAAAACAAGGCTTCATCATCTAGATCAAGGTGCAACAACATGTTTTTGAAGAAGTGAAGATGTTGAAGCTATGCACTACACCTATGATTACACTACTATATGTTGCTCATCCTTTTGATATAAAAGATGATGCATATGACTATGGGATAATTATTTTTCTGACCCAACAATGTCATTCCATTGTGTTTTACTTAGAGACATTCAATGACGCAATCCACAACTTTTGAAGCTATGATAGAGAGATGTGCTCCATTGCTTAATTATTTCACTAGTGGAGACACTATGTATAGGGAAAATAAATTGTTATTCAATCTAACCATAAGACACTATAGACCTAGAGAAAAATTGAGAACACACCACATATGAAATGGAATTTCTTATAGAAATTCCAATTTGTTATCAAACATTTACATTGAAGAGATAAAAATGTAGACTATTATTCGAGTCGACCACCAATAACATTCACAGTGGTTCTTAACACAAAAAGGTGTGATATAGAACACTAACAAGAGTTCTACAATACACACATAATTTTTTTGAAAGTTTATGCAACCATTCGATAAGGATGCCACACTACCTACACAAGACTTATTATTAATTCGATTGATTTTCATATGAATACAGATCTTTTGTATTGACTTGATAGGATGTGATCACTTGCAAGTGAACCTAGGGATTTGTTGATTTGGTAATCTAATTTCTTGAAGTTGGTTGGGCATTTTGTCACATCAAATATAGTTGCAACTTTACAACAACATTTTTATTCGCCATGTATGAGGCATGATGTTGAGCACCACATCAATTGTTTTGTTGCATGTTCGATTGCTAAATTGAAAAATCACCATTTAGATATGTATAATATTTTGATTATGTCCTCTAGATATTATGGACCTATCAATGTAGGTTTATGGTTCACCAATGGATAAATTCTAACATGAATGTATGGTTCAACAATGGATAAATTCTAACATGAATGTATGGTGTTTATCATTTATCTTAGTACATGTAAAGAAAGATTGAATTTCATTTAGAATTGCAAAACTAACTTGAAAATTGCATTTTGGAAAACATATCATTTATTGGGAATTGAAGTTAGGACTTTGCATTGTGTTCATATTAATTTATTTTACTTGCCAAGTCATAACATCATTAGTTTCACAACCACACCTTTTTGAGTAAGAAAGGCCACTAAAAGTAACGCTTATAATTTAAAATTGATTGGTAATGATTTTATTTTCTAGGGTGCACAAACTAGCTTAGGATTTAGAGCCTTGGAATAGGATTTTGTGAGTAAACTTCTCCAAGGCTAATAAATCAACATCTGTGTCTGACTAAGGGAGTGGAGAAATCCATTGTATAACCGGTAATATTAAGAGGCTTCGCTTACATCGGAGTTAAGCAAGAGGTCACGTGAGGTTGGTTGAAGGGATATCCCCCTGATACCTTCTTAGCATCAGATATATTTCTAGGGATATATTCATATATGAGGATCTTGCTAGTACCTTTACCTCTGTGAGAGACAGTGCTTTTGAGGTTTCAGGCTTTGTTACCCTGCCCATATGGTGGATCTGACTTACGACTCTTCACCTGTGCATCGATTGTATCGTGTTTTCTTAGTTGCTTGACTTAGGTACCCCATAGTTTACTTGCATGGGTTATTCTATAGGTACCTTGGGTCAGATAAGGGTCGGACAACACACAACCTTTATGGAGGATTACCTCTCCGGGGGGATCTAATTGAATGGTTGTTAAGCCCACGAGGGCCCTTATAACTGATTATGTTACCTTCGATCTTTAGCAGAGGAGTCTCAGACCCCTCTTGGGCGAGGCATACCTAATTTAGAGAGGGAGACCCCTTTCAACCACATTATTCTATTTGTGTGCATATTGGCCTTTTGTTTATTTTACTTTGGTGTGTCTTTGATTACTAGTTGGCCTTAGGATTTTTTATTTTTTTTATATCACGAGTCTTGATTCATCGTGAAGCCAGACCAAATTCCCCGCAGGTCTCGTCGTGTGTTACAATTACCACCGCATCTTGAGTCTTTTCCTTATAAAAGGCTTAAAGTTATCATACGTGGTACATACACCTCCACTTACCAGACTTGTGATCGTACGAGGATGAGTACTGAATCGAGTGAGAAATATACTGGGAGTCCTTCAACTCCCATACCCACTATATAGTCAATGATACTCCTTCGAAACCTTCAACCACTATGGTTGCAGTGCTAGAGGTTCCTATCATCACACCTGTCCGTCCTATAGTGAATACTCAACTTATATCCACGACATATTTTGGGTCCCTTTGTCACTCATTGGGCTACAATATTCAGTCCATCCCTATATCATTTGGAAAAATTTGGGAGTACTCTAAGATACCTATTTTTTTTCCTTGAAAATAACTCTCATTAATACAATAGTTATAGCATAAAAAAATAAAGTGATGGATTGATACTAGTGCCTATCCAAATTGGGAAAAGGGAGTCAATAAAGGAATCATGAGGGTTGAAAATATATTAATGGGAGTGGTGAAAAGTGTTGTTACAACATGCCAGACCTGACCATGAATTCTTCATTAAATTGCTGGAAATTAACAAAGTGGAGGCCCTTACCAAGGTGCTCTACTTATGCGCATGCTAGGAAACAAAGAGTGATCTTATCCCAAGTTCAAAGTCACAATGAAACCTTTCATTGAAATGATATGACACAATGCTTCAAACCAAGAAATAAAAACAACAAAGAAATGAATAGGTATAACCTCATTTGATCATTTTCCTCATACAACTGGCTACCCCACTATAAGATCCTTATTACAGTGGAATTATTAGATGTTTCCAACACATAAAATAAGAAATATAAGTATTTCCATCATACATATGGTATTTACATCCTCTTTGTCAAGGTATTCCTGAATTTGTATAGTGTTGGGATACAAATTTTGCATACACTTTGAAAGGAATGTGTCCTTATGTATTTCTTTCAATGATAAAGAAATGTCAAGAGTGATAATAGACTAGATACTAGTTCCAAATACTCCTTCATCATCAACTTGTCCTACCCACAATGGTATTTTAGTTTCAATAAAAATTGTATTAGGAGGATAGAGAGAGAGTCTCTTCTGGGACAATCCTCAATAAATTTTCATGTCCCATATTCCATAACCAATGTAAGTATTTGCTGTAGCTAATCATGGTCTTCCAATGGTGATGGAATTTCCATTAATGAGTTTATCCTTGGGTTACAACATGATAAAGTTTAATAGATATTCCTGGGAGCCTATTGAGATTATCACATCGTATAATATTCCTTCAAGGATGAAAATAGACATGTCTATCAACCAAAGTATAGTGGGTGTGTGTCTTAATAATTCTCTCAAATTTAATTGAGGATTGTATCCTTGTTATTACATTGATTGTGACCCCTAAATATATTGAGGTATTTTGGATTAAGTACATGTTTATGTAGACATATACTACAAGGATGACTAGATTGGAATAAATAGGGGCCTTACTATCTATATATGGGTCATCACAATCCAATGCAATATTAGACTTCAATTCAAAACAT
Source organism: Picea sitchensis (assembly GCA_010110895.2). NCBI lineage: Eukaryota > Viridiplantae > Streptophyta > Pinopsida > Pinales > Pinaceae > Picea > Picea sitchensis. The sequence continues at coordinate 17,660 of SNQJ01S0015853.1, read as the reverse complement.
AAATTATTCAAGCCACAAAACGTACCTTTCTGCCTCCATTCACAAATCAATATCAATTATGGAGATGATATTTACAAGATCTCATTGAACAACTTTTAGATCCATTTCCATAGGATATAGAGTATTTTAGAGTGAAAATATTCTCTCACATCATGATATCAACAAGCTACCCTACAACATTAATTGTGGGTAGATCTCTTTTCATCATTCCAGGTCTCTTGATGCATGGTTCCTTGATACTTTTTTTTGTATATGGGAACATCTTTGATAGCTTAAAGGATTGGAATTTTTACAGATAGAGTTTTTAATTATCCTAAGAGTTTAGTTTTAAATTGGTTGTATGTCCTCTTTTTTTCAATCCTCTTTAGATAAGGAATTTTTTCTTGGTGCATGTTATTGAAAAGGAAACTAGGTTTCTTCTTGGACATCTAGATTCTAAGTCCTTAGGTGGATTTTATTTCACTATCTATCTTTCAACATTATCTAGGAGTTTCTTCTATGCTCCCACATTGTATTGACATTGGATGTATATTTTAGTCCCATTGAAATAATTTTGTGGTCATTTCTTGGACATTAATAACATTATCTTATCTTATCTACATCTCTGGAAATTGTTAACAATTGACCATGGATGACTTTTCAATTTCAACAAGTTGTTTGGGATTGAATCACCTTCTTCCATCTTCATTAGGAATCCACTAAAGTAGGTTGGTCGACTAAAGGAGGAAAGAGCATTGGTGTTGTCAATGAATGTACTTCCAAGAGAGACCAAGATCACAGTAAGTCAATGAAATATGTTACATGAATAATTTCAAATAAATATGGTCTAGTCATAGTACAAAGTTGGTTTATTTGCATGCTTGAATCCTAGATTAATTAGCATGTGTTGTTTTTTCTCCTTAGTTGACCTTAAGATTGAGTCTGTGTCTAATGAAATTCATTCTGAGGTATTCCAAATAGCATAATGTCCCATTACTGCCACTTGTTGGCATGTGCCATTTGACTCCAAACACGCCCCTATAATGCCCAGATAGTATACTGATATTAATAGAGCATAATACAATTGTGAAAAAGTAACACTATGGTAATCATTATGAGCGTATTGGGATACCAACAGGATACTAGTAATGAAATAGTGTTGCATCTTGAGGTGCACGATCGTGAAAAAATCTCATTTAGGCCCTCAAAATGGCCCCCAAAGTTTAAGACTAAAAAAACTGCTAAAAATAGTAAATTGCCAAAAAAATGTTTTGAGCCAGTTTGAATAGGTGGGTGGCCACCGATATCCTCCTGGATCGGGCATCTTGAATTTTCCAATTTTCAAGAAAAATAAACTATTGATTCAATAATGTGAGGCTAAAACCTACATGTGTGAGAACAAGTCTCAAGCAAAGCTAATTTTCTTTGTCGAAAAACTTGGAGTGGTGAATCTTGAGGAGAAAGGCAGATCTATATTTTTTCTTGATGGTATGTATTGCCACCTAGGTTACTCCAATGGCATCTTGAATTTTGTAGTTGTCAAGAAAAATAAACTATTGATGGGATATATGGGTAGAGATGATAGGTTTGAGCTTGGAAATTATAATTTTTTATATTATTTTGTATATGCAATTAGAAAAATAAATTAGATGGTAATGCTCAAAATAAAAAGGGTTAAGTCTCATCCTTTATAATATAAGTAATGCATTTAGTATTGATGGATCATGTATTTTACCTAAGCATTATGATTCCTCCACCATTATGAACAATTCCTTGGCTACGAGCTCTCGGAAAGCTAGGTAGAAATCCATGAGCCACCCATCTAGCATGTGTCTATCCATCTAGCACGTGGGCCTTTTTTATTGGAATTATTCCAAGATTTCTATTATCTCCTCTTTTGTGATAGGCTTCATCAAATCTTCATTTTATGCATCGTCTAGGCATCCATCAAAAAAGGAGGTAGATGCCATGATTTCTAGATGTTTTCTCTTGGGTGATCTGAGTATAATTTTTTGTAATGAACCTTAATTGTGCAATTATTGTGTTGAATTCCATGCATTATGACAATTTCCATCATAGATTTTTCATATGGTGTTTTATTTTCTTCAAAACAATGCCTCACAATCGAGAATTTTGGTTTTTTAATTGCACCCTTTGTCAACCAAGTTATTCTACACTTTATGTGCCATTTGGCCTCTTATCATGCCCTTAATATGGCTTGGATCACCTCTTCATGGTAATTTACAGAGGGTGTGGTGATCCTTAGATCCTCAACATTTAATAGATCCACATATGTTTACTTGAAAGGGGTTTTTTCCTAATCCTAGGAAAGATTTTTAACCTTCATAAGGTTCCTCAGAAAGATAGACATTGCGAGTTCATCTTGTTCTAGTGATATTTCAACCCATTTTTTCTTTATGAGTTCCTAAAATTCTCATGTGAGAGCTAGCGCGGGTTGAATTTAAATGAGGATGGGGGTTTCTTTTCACCAATGGATAATTCAAGTAGTATGTGGTTGTGATTAGATAGAGCCTCATTCAAGGTTGAATCTCTATATGTACCAACTCTCATGATTAATTCCTCCTCAATAAAAACCCTACCAAGTTTCTTTGAGATGCCATTTTGACCAATGTTGTGATTTATCCAGAGAGGTTTTATATTTAGAGGCTTTGCTCTACCAAGTGGTTTCATTATATAATATGTACACAATATTTTTCTGTTGGATTATATTGAGAATGTGTACCCTAGATTTATATGTGACAATTAATGAATTTGAAATCATCCCCCATGATGAGGTGGGGCATACATATCATATTCGAGTTTCTCGTCTCTACCCATAAGAGTTTTCATCCTTGGGATGGTCCATAGTAGTTCAATACATCCAATTCAAAATTCAATTTCTCAAGAATATAGTTCCTAGAATGTGATGAGGGTTAAATAATGATGAGAAAAAACCATAGATGAGTTCCACCCCATAGTCAAACCTCATAACTTCTCGAGTGACATGACTACCAAAAATGGCCAATGTGACAATTGTTTCTTTAATAATTTTAAACATTTGTTTATGTGCACAAAGTTTCGTGTATTAGTAGGAGGCTATACTTATTTTTTATGACCACCCACTTTAGCAATTAGTTTTAGATTATACCATAAAACCTAACATTGAAGGAGAGCATATTCATTTGGGCACCCTATGTACATTGCTCTAATAAGGTCCCTAGATATAGTCAACTATTTTTGTTTAACTACTCTTTTTGAATTTTCTTTTGTATGGGACAATATAGTGCACCCAACTTTAGTTGGAATGGGATAAATTCCCATCAATGCTTCAAACCCATCTATTTGAATTTGTGCCTCATGGGATTGTGACCTTGTCTAGATTTGATATGTTGTATATGCCATTTCCTTGGATCCACTAGTATTCCTAGAATGTGAAGGGAATGTAGGAAGAGCCATAACATTGGGCTCATCATGTGCCAGAGGAAGAAAACATTATAGCAGGCCTTGCTGCCTCACCCATGTCTTATTTGTGTCATGTTGATGGAGTAGTGACATTCATTGCATATGGTACTACACTCTTACTCCTTGAGTCTAATATAATCCCTTCCAAATGGTGATTTTTTCATCCAATATCTTATTTTTCTCTTTTATTTTTGCATCCACTCCCTATTAATACCTTTGTTAGCATTTTGACCTCATGGAGACTTATTACATTTTTCACTTCCCTTTTACATTCCTTACTTGGAGGGATTTCCCCCCAAATTTAGAGGGTCTCATTACCATATTTGTTCCACCCCCCATCTCCCCCTTTTCATTGTATCAACATGCTATATTTAAATTCCCATGTCAATGGAAATTAGTGCATCTGAATGTAACATTTTTGTATTATCATCAAATTAGTTCATCAATTGGGATCATCTAGTAGACCATAAGATAGTGTTCATTTCCCATATCATGGTTATCAAACAATTGTTTTCTTTTTTTATATCTTGGTTATTTTTTAGGCAATTCCCTAAGGCTATCTTTGAATATTTTGAATATTTTTGGGTCTCAAAACTACAGTGGTAGATATGGAAACCCATAGCACCAAAGTATGAATGTGCTCCCAAATTGGATCAAGACTAGTGTGCCATATGAACAATGTGAGGGTTAAGTTTCCTCAAAACCAAGGGTTTCCCAACATAATGTTATCCTTGTCTTATGTCGATTTGAAAATGAAAGGGTTGTAATCACATGTTCCTATTTATTTTTTATTTTGTTAGGGGAAAGGAGTCATGTAAGCAGATTCTGTAGGTTGGATTTTATTTTTTATTTTGTTAGGGATATTTTTGTAGGGGGAGGAGTCATGTAATAATATTCTTCAGGGTGAGAGGGATTTTGTAGTTCCTTTTCCATATGCACACCCACCTAGTGCTTTTAGAAACCTTCGACTAGAAAAGGAAGCAATCGAAAAAAATACCAATTTCGGCGGCGACATGTTTGGCCTAGTCCTTCTCTATCTACATCTCTCCTTCTCCTTCTCTTTGCCTATATCCTTCACCTTATTTGTCTTTTTCTTCTTCTTGGCCTAAATAATTATCCTAAATCCTTCTCCTTCTATGTCTTTGTCCCTGCTCGACACCTGTCTCTTGGAATGACGCGAGATTCTCCTTCTCTATCTTTGTCTCTAGTTCTCGATGCCTATCTCTTGGAATGAAGCGGGGTGTGCAATGACCACGTGTGGGGTGTGGGTTGTATTTTGTTTGAATTTATATATATATATATATATATATATATATATATATGATGACGATGACAATGACAATGACTGCAATGACAATGACGATGACGATGATGACGATGAGGAGTAAGACGCTGGAAATGTTGATTACTGTCAGTTACAATTACGATGGAGATGATGATGATGACATTGATCACGGCAATGGAAATGACGATTTTGATGACAATAAGGAGTGTGTCATTTGTGAATTGGGAGTGGTTAATTTCCTTCACCCCTCTCACTGATTTAATTCCCATTAGGTTTCTAGACATGATGATAATATCATATTTAGTTCTCCCACCAATAGTTTTTTGACAGCTAAACTATGGAACCTAACCTACCCTTCCAAAAATTTCCTACCATTTATAGCATATTACTTCCTTCTATATTTTTTTCGTAGAGGAGATGAATGCTTGGTTGATTTTCTCTTACACTTACTATGGAACCTAAACTACTCTTCCAAAAGTTTCCTACCATTTCTATCATATTACTTCCTTCTATCTTTGTTTCCTAGAGGAGATGAATGTTTGGTTGATTTTCTCTTATTATTTCTCTTAATGTTTCCTTCTTTTCCACATTACCCATTTATTTGTATTTCCAAGACATAACCTTCATAATTTACTAGATTGCAATTTGGTACAATTTCCAAAGGAATTTTCCATAGTTGGTTGAGAGGAAAAATTGTGTCCCTAGTTTTTGTTTCCTCTCTCTTTTCATTATTAGTTTTTGTTTCCCTCTCTCTTTTTGTTGTGATTTTTCCATTTCTCCCTTCTCATACTCTTGATGATGAAAATTGATCCTTATTATTTTTCACCATACCCTTAAATTAGGTCTATAGGATATAAGGGGTAGGAGAGGATGAGAAACAAATAGTTACTGATGGGGGAGAAATCTAAGAGACAAATTCCTCAAAAAATAAAGGTGAATCCAAGGAGAAAGGGAGAGGGGATATGATATAGGAGTGGGAGGGGAAGGATCCAAATCAGAGTATGGAGGGAATGAAAGAGAGGATTTTAAGGCCCCTAAGGCCTTATTTTAAGGCCCCTAAGTCCCTATGTTAAGGCCCCAACACTCATTTAATATTAGTTTATTAGTTATGGTTAGGTTGACTTAGGTTAGGTTACATCGTTTTGATCACTTTATATCATATTTATAATAAATGAGATTCATCTATATGGGAATATTGTCTTGTACATGATGAAGGGTTGTCCTCCTTTGGGATTAAATGTAAGAAGGAGGATTTTATTCCTCCCCTCGACTTTATTCCCTAAGAAAGAAAGAGAAAAGGAAATTACTCTTAAGCATGAATATTTCCAAGGTAGAAATGATGGCAAGGGAGAAGAAGGTATACATCAATCATAGTAAACATGGATGCTACCTTGAATATGAATCTAGGAATGCAACAAAAATTCCATGAGAACCTCAATATCCAAGCTTGGAATTTAATGGAAGCATTGATAACAATGGCAATGGAGAGAAGAGAAGGGTTGATCTTACATATGAGAATCCAATGAAAAGTTCATACTTGACATTCAAAGATAAATATAATTTGTTTTCTACACATACTGTTGAGTTCAAAGGCCATGAAGAATCGTTTCTTCATGAAGATCCAATCATAGCGTGGATGGTGAAAGTTTACAAAAAATAAGAACAATAAAGAACATATAGGAAATGGGCAATTTCTTACCTTCCAAACTCTAATGACATATAACATCCCATCAACCCTCTCCATGTATGGTTATCATAGCCTTATAAAATTCTATACATGATTCCATTGGAGGTGCCATGTCACCTAGTGGACCCACTTGTTAGTTAGGTTAGGTCGGTAGGTTGTCCATTTACATTTTCCTTTCAATCTTTCTAGAATTTAGTTTTTTTTAGGATTATTTACAACAAGATATTATGTTGTCATAAAACACAAAATATAAGAAGACACAAATTTTTGAATCCAAAGTACAATTTTTAAGGCATTGGTTTACTCACCCTAGAGTCTAGTTCTTGGAACCTCACGAGGAAGATCCATCCCACATAAGGAGTTGTTGTTGTCACGTAAAAAGGCTCACTACCCAAAATTGGACCTTTTACCTATGGGGCCCACCTCAGGCCAAATTTTACAAATCAACTAAATAATATATTTGATTGTAGGAAGTGGATCACACATTTTTATTGGGGTCATTGATCATGTTGGAGCTAATAGAACCCAATTCAAATTTGCAAAAGTATGAAAATTTGTTTTGTCCCATGGCACGCACCTTAGGTGAAATTGTGTTTTCAAGACAAATGATTAATTCAAGTGCAAAAAGTGGTTGAGATGGGTTTTTAAAGTTCACTAGTCATATTGGGACTAACATGATTTGATTTAGAGTTGAAGAAGTATGAAAGTGAAACATTAAAAAAAACTCGCACTATGATGCCAAGCTTCTCATTCTACTTTATAAAGTACATGAGAAATGCATCAAAAGTTATTGTGCAGATTGGCTTTGGAAATCCCTCTATGTCTTATATATCCATCATTCTATGGAATAGTTAAATAGAAAATCCCTCTATGTCTTAAGGACCCATGGAAAAGGAGTTTGTGGCCGAGTTCAAAAAGGGGTTTTATATGCTTAGAATTTTGGCCACTCTCATCATTTATAACTTATCATTTTTCACATTCTTCCATAATCCTTTATCCACATACTTATCCCTCCACATTCTCATTTCTTTGAATTTCACTTTCCTCTTTATTCCTCCACATCCCTTATCCTCCACATCACATTCTTCTACATCCACCTTTCTCCCATTATCCCGCCCACTACATCCCTTCTTATTTATACACTCCCCTCTCCACACCTCCACATCCTTTTCCAACATGGAAAGTAGAGATGTAAATCTACCCACCTCTGCATTACCCTAATATTCCATCTTTGCATCCACTATATATCCTTAGTTTTCCCCCACTTACCTTGCACACTTCCTAATGAAAACTCAACCTATCACAACATGACACATGGAAAGAAGCACAACATGACACGTAGTAAGTAGGTGGGCACATGGCATGGTGACACTTAGTAGGAAAGTTTTGATTGTGATGGTTGGATAGTGACATGGCATGCATGGACCAATTGATGAATATTTCTAGCCTTAGTGTTGCAACATTTGAATCAATTTTTTACAAGATAAATGGATATGGTCACGAGGTGCTCATCATTTCCAATCCTAACGAAAATAGTGGGGATGGAATTGGGATTGGGCACCACCTTTATCATTTTGTATATATGCCATTTGTTTACTATCTAGAGCACATGCATAAACCTCTTTATCAATGACTTGTTACTTAGCTAGGGCACTTTCTATTCCATTCTTGTCACTTGAGGAGTTACTAATATAACTGGCCAACAATTTTGATATTGTCATGGATGCAATGTTTGGGTTTTCACTCAACAAAATTGTGGAATATGTGTGATTGTGTTTGTAGATATTCCTACAAGATGGCATGTTGAACGAGGAGACATTGAAGGGATAGGCCTCAAACCAAATATGTTGGTACTATGATGTATGTGTGCATTGGAAATTCCCTATCATTTGATGTAACATATCTTTGAGAGAACTATGTTTCTCAAAATTTCCCTAGGGATAATAGAGTAAATGTCACAATCAGATCCTAGTACTTTGCCTCTACTCTATTTCCACAGATTGATTCATTCGTTAACTGATTAACAAATGGATGGTGGAATAAAAGACTAACAAAGATAATCTAATTTCTCATAGGACCTTGCATCATTTGAAGGGGAGGGGGCTTCCTCTGTTTTCACACCTCAAGAATGGCCCACAACAAATCGAAAAAATTAATCAATGATCTAGGTAAGCTTGTAGAGGATGAGGTTTTGGGTAGTAGTCTAAACTCCATTTGTCGTGAAAGGTGGATAACTCCATATAAAAACTAAGATTTGATTGTGAGGTATATCCTCCATTTACAAATAATTGTGGGCACAAGTCATCCTACAAGAAATATGTTATATTTCATATACAATGGTGGATGAGAGAGCCTATGGTGGTGAAAACATGGACTAATGGATTCAAGGTGATGTGGCCATGGGCCCATCATAACTCAAAGGTTCGAAGGCTCATGAATGGAAATGGTGTATTACTTTATAATCAAAGTCTCATGATAAGAATCAACATCCTCTACTGACACTTTAAACCAATGAATGCCTATAAGTTCTAGTAGATGCCCTTTGGGTTATTGTTTTAGTCACCATCAAAAAGTACAATTTAAAATTCAAAATTCCATATTATAAAGCAATGTTTTTATATAAAGTGACTTTGGAGTAGCATGAAATTCAAACTATATTTTATAAGAGGCACGAAGGGTTTTTGTTTCTAACCCAGTCTCTGTCATAAAGAGGGCTACAATGAAAGGAAAAAGGGACCAAATCACCAAAACAACATTATGGATCATGAATTTAAATAGAGAAGAGATAGTTAGAAAATGCATGGATCTCACCGGTTGCCAAGAGATGCCTTATGAACCTAATTTTTGGCTAAGTTTTCTCCTAGCAGTCTATAAGGGATATTATTTTTCTCATTTAAAAGGAGCAAAGGGGGGTGAAATAGAGAAAAGATGTGATCATAAATTGAATATTTTCCTAGAGCATTACTATTTTTGTAGAAGCAAGTGATTATTCTTCCTCTTCTCCTTTTCTTCTTTCACTCTATTTCTATTTGTAAACAATATCTAATTAATAGACTTAAAAGAGAGGAAATCAATCCCAATACTAATATTTTATAGTCCCCTTTGGTTCCATGGTTATCTTAAATAAATGGTTGTTTGAAAACTAAGATTGTATACTCCCCACCTCTAGAGGTGTTATTTTATAAATGGTTTGTTTGGTTTATTTTGTAATTAGAATTGAGGTAGTTGCCACTAGTGAAATAATAGATTCAGGAAAGTTAAAAATATTTTCCTCTTCATTTTCTATCTCACATGGTATTGAATAAAACAATGGATATATGCCTATGTTGATATGAAAGGGCATTGTGGAGTTACCTGTCGACACCCCATCCATGTTCCCTCCACCGAGTGTTGTGTTTCTATGCTATTATTCAACATTGGTATAATGTAGGTCTTCATCGACCTTGCTAGTGATTGAAGATAAATTTTACTTTTCCATTATAGTTAAATAGAAAATGAAATTTGCTAAATGACAGAGTTCAAGCCTTTTCTTTGGATATTTGGAGTTTCTAATAAACCTTTTTTTGTTGCTAATGCAATCTAACTATCAATGCTTTCAATCTTATCAAATATTTATATACATAATATTTGTTCAACCACATATATTTTGGCATTAGTTATCTTGAATGCCACAAGAATGTG
>SNQJ01S0015852.1:177514-204378 GCA_010110895.2 Picea sitchensis | reverse complement strand
GAATTGCATTTGCACAAATCAGGCCCTAGGGTTATAAACGACCTCGGATGGGCTTAACAAGATCAATTATTAATGTGCATGTTCAGCTAGATGTTGTGCAAAAAGCCTTGCCACAATTCATTAGCGATACAATGACAATTGTTGTGGCTCTCAAAAGACACTTGCGATACAAAAATGTGCATCAGATAGGCAAAGTGCGTGTGCATTATGTTATGAAATCATTAAAGGAATTATGTTCCAGGGCCCTGTACAAAGAAAAGAACATTTGTATAAATGAGAACTGGAACAATGTTCTTGGAGAATAGGATGACAACTCTGCAGAGACTCTCGAAAATGCTAGTGAATTTGATACAAGTGATGAATTGGAGAATGAAACACCTGTTGAGACATTGGTGCATGGATTCACTGTTTCATAGTGCATTCGTGACTTGCAAGACAAGATTGTCGAAATTGCACCTGTTGAGGGGCAATGTCCACTTGAAATATTCAAGGACACATTCGCTGAGGAAATGAACTTACCAACACTCTTATATGGAGATCCACATGCCACTGACATTACATAATGATTTAGTTATCATAAAATAGTTCGATGGGAGTTACTACATTCAAGCGGTGACTTCTTTTGTCACATAACAATTTTTTTTTCAAAACAATGTGCATAATAATAGAGCAAGTTATGTCTTGCATGTGGGTCCGAATAAAAAAAGGCTAGTTACAAGGAAGAAAGTTGTTGGCCAAGGATGTCAAGTAAAAAGTAAACCTAGAAAAAATTATGAAATCTGATATTGGATACATAGATTTCAAAACCATTTGCATCTCTCCTGACTATTTGCAACAAAACAAGAAAAATGTTTTTGCAATGATCCGGCAATTGGTCCCGCCAACATTTTTCATCACATTTACAAGTGCAAAGAATTGCTGGGATCCATTGGTGGTTGTTGTATCTCACTTGCATAGGAACAGGAAATGGAAAAAATAAACCGATACACTAGAAAATAATGAGATTGACTACCTCATAAGAAAATACCCAGTGACATGTACTCGCTAATATAGACATAGAATAAATTCTTTGAGACAATTGATATGCCATGATGAAACGTTTTTCAGAAAAATATCAAACTACTTTTTTGTGACTAAATTCCAGAATAGGGGGAATGAACATGACCACGCACTATTGTGGATAGGGGGTGCACCAGTCTATGGAGATGACAACAATTCACAGATCGAGAAATTTGTGGACAAATACATAACATGAAACAAGGATCATTTGGATCCATAACTTGTCAAAGTTCATAGACATTATCATACAAGAAGTTGTAGAAAACGAAAAAACTCGCATTGCAAATACAACTTTCTCGTGCAGCCAATGACAACAACAAGAATCATAGAGCCACTTAATTTAGAGGACAATGTTGTTGTTGATAAATCTAAATCCTTGTTAACATTTTTGGAACCAAGAGAGTTTTATGAGTTAATGAGATTCGATGACTTCTTGATAGAGCTAAATCTATCAGAAGATGACTACATCCAAGCCATATATTGTACACTTAAAAAACCAACAGTTTTCCTTAAACGAAAAATTTCCCATATTTGGAACAACAGTTTCTCCAAGGACATGCCAGTTATGTGGAATGCAAATAAATATGCGAAGTACGTCCTCAATGCATATGTTGCAACATCATACTGTACCTCGTATATGACAAAGGTTGACAAATCTATGACAAGTGCATTCATAAGAATACGCAAAGAACATGAAATAAGTCATATTGATGCCATACAAATGATATGTATGCTTGGAAATACATTTCTTAATCTTCAACGAATGTCTACTCAACAAGAAGTCCACATTGCACTTTCCTTGCCCCTCAATTGTAGTTCAAGAAAATGTGTCTTCATAAACACATCTCCACTTGAGAAACACACATTTGTGCTTAAACCACCGGTTTCAGAAGATGTTCTATGTCGCTCTATTATTGATTATTACCTCCAACGTCCATCTCGTATTAGGCATATATGCTTAGCAGAATTCGTATCGCAATACAAAAAAAATGGTGCGCCCATATCAAAAAGAAAAAAACCCTGTGTGATACGGTTTGTCAAATACAATAAACATTTTGACTATGAAAACTATTATAGAGAAAAACTGTTGCTATACGTTCCATTCGATGAAAACAAAGAGACATTAAAACATAACTTCTCTATATGGGAAGTTGCGTATGCTTCCTCTGAGACTATAGTGCAAATCAATGAAGCTAGATTTACTTACAATGTTAATCCAACATGGGGTGATCTAGAAATTGCAGTTAATGATCTATAAAACCTTGACAATATTGATGAGATATTCACAAACCGAAAAACAACCAGAACTCCCTGCGAGTATTATGACTTGCAAGCAGATTTTCCTCGTCCTCGAGAAGGTGGCAGTGAAAAATGTATCAATCTTGGTTTTCAAGTCACAAAACATCATTTCCTTATTAAAAATAATGAATACCACAGAATAAGAATAATGTTGAATCGAGAACAATAAACAATTATAAAGGACATTGTGCTTAAAAAATTCTTGAACTTGGACACTCATGTGAACTTGTTCCTTACACGCGGAGCAGGAACATGCAAGACATTCACAACGAAAGAACTGTTCCAAATGCTTATACAAATCTATGATTCAAACAATTCCTCTGATCCTATGAAACCAAAGGGTCTAATAGTTGAATACACAGGAAAAGATGCATATAATGTAGGTGGAACAACATTCCACTCTGCATTTTTAATTCCTTTTAACATGTCACATTTTCTTCCACTTAGCAAGGAAATGTTAGATATGTCTTCTAAGATTTATGACGAACTCCAACTTGTCTTTATAGATGAAACATCTTTGATTGGAAGTCGCTTCTCGTATTCCATTGACAACCGACTAAGAAGCATAAAACGTGTGCACACGAAATACTTTGGAAGCATTGGCATGATATTTTGTGGGGATCTTTACCAGGCATAGTCGATCCAAGATTCTTTGATATTTGAACAACCTACGATTAACATGAAAATAGTGACACATGACTTCTGGAGAGACAATATTAAATGTTTTGAATTGCATACTATAATGCGCCAGACAGATGAAACATTTATTGCAATTCTAAATAGAATGTGAACAAAAAGCCACACATATGATGACTTAACATATATCAATTTGAGGTGCTTGTAGCCTGCACCAACAAACCCAACGTTCCCTTACCTAATCTACACAAATAAGGATGTTGCAATGCATAACAGGAACAAGTTATCGCTCATTCATGGCGATGATATCATCATCAATTCAATTGACCTAGAAGAAGACAACCATGGAAATGTGCCACGTCATGAACATACAACCACTTTACCTTTGCAGCTTGTCCTGAAATTAGAAATGTTGGTTGAAATATATTCCTGCAACTATGATTCACAGGATGGCTTGGTCAATGGTGCAGATGGAATATTGAAAGGCTATACGAAAATAGAAAAACTTGATGTCCTTTGGATTAAGTTCCATGAACCGCATATAGGCAAGCGACAAGCAAGAAAGTTGGATTATCTATATAATTCAAACATTGCAAGCGATTGGACACCTATTTTGCGAATATCAAAGCCAATATCGACATCAACAAAGACAGGTCGATTGAAGATTTGAAAACAGTTTCCAATTAAACTTGCATGTGCATGTACAGTCCACAAATTGCAAGGACTAACACTTGATAATGTTGCATTTCAGCATGCTGGAATTCAGATACATGGAATTGTATACACAACATTGTCTTGTGTCAGAATCATAGACTCCTTGTATTTACTAAGTCCTCTTACAAAATATAACTTCAAATTCAAACTGAAAGTTGATATTGAAATGGAACGCCTCAAGACTATTGCAAAATGGCAACTGCAGTATGATTACCAATGCATACAAACAAAGTCATCTGTACCAATTCTCTCGCTTAACACATGCAGATTACATGCACACATGGACGATAAACTCAATGGCTATGATACAATGCAATCCGATATTCTGTGCTTACAGGAAACATACATGGCATTATGCATGAAAAACAACAATTTCCAAATCACAATTGCATATCAAGTTACATTACACATGGGGTGATGATATTGGTGAAAAAACCTGTACCAATTTTGGACCATATACATTTCGAAGAAAATAATGTTGAGATGGTGCTTGCAAAAATGTTTTTCCATGGAACAAAAATTGCAATACTGAATTTGTATGTTGCTCCCCATGCAACATTCTCCAACATACTAAATGGTATTTCCAATGCATTGGGCCATTTCCATCTGAACGGACCCATTGTGCTTGTAGGAGACTTCAATATTGACATGCTACAAAATAATGCCAAAACAAAAGAATTGGAAAACTACATGTGCAAATATAGTGTCCGCTTTCTTTTGAACAACACAACCCGTGTGCAAAACACACTTATTGACCATCTGTGGTCAAATGTGCCCATTCCTCAATACAACATATTTATCTTCGACACATATTGGTCTGATCATGATACAATTGGTATTGCACTTGAATTATGAGATATACATCAAACATATTGCAAAGTCATATTTCTATGTTTCAAAGCATATCTATATAGCTTGTTGCCAAAAAAATAAAAAAACAAAAAATTATCCAGCTTCTTAGTTTTCCCTGGTTTGTGCACATACTGGTTTGGTCACCACACAATCGGTGTTTCACTTCAATTATGAAATATACATCAGGAATATTGCATAATCATATATGTATGCTTCAAACCATATATGTCTATCTTGTTGCAGAAAATCAAGATATCCAACTTCTTAGTTTTCCCTAGTTCTTAATTACTTTTGGTCACAATTTTGTTTTTGCAAAAAAAAAATATATATATATACACACACACACACAGAGAAACTTGAATGAACTAAAAAAAAAAGGGTACATTCTTCTAACGCTATATGTTATGTTATTCCTCTTATTCTATTTTATTTAGTCTATGTACATAGTACTTGTTTTTTTATTTAAATGTCGACTTATGTTCATGTCCGTTTTGTTTTGTGATTTTGTTCATAGAAACAAATAGGAAAACTAGACACTGCAAAGAACTCCTAACTAGGAATGTAGAAGAATCCATGCAAAGGTGTGTTTTTCTACCCGTGTTCCATATCCAATAGTTTTTCGTTTACTCTATTTGTATTTGTTGAACTAGTTTGCAGCTCTATTTTGTTTTCCCCTCCTTGGACACTCCATATATTCATGTACATTGACTTGTCTTCGTGTCAATTATATTTTGTGTGCTGCTATATTGAAATAAATAAATTTTTACTCCATATTTTCTTTTCATGTGTTCCTACGTAACAGTTTGCTTTCATCTCGATTCTTACCTCCCTTTATTTTACTGTTCTATACTTAGCCATTCTCCCTTTTTTTTCTTCCCCTCTATTATCCATTTCTGATTCTACACTTAGTCCCATGTCTATGCTCGCGGGTTCCCAGGATGGCGGAGTGGAAGATTTCATGTCCATCTACATCTCTACATCACAAGTTTGATCAACCGTCATTCGTTTTCATAGTTCACGAATTTGATGGTCCTCGGTTCCTGCGTAGGTGCCATCGAACTCTCATGCCCCGTGTGTGTGGTATACATCTTGCACGCGAAACTTCGGTGATCTACAATTCGACCCGGATTCGAAGCTTGCAACTCATTTTTCCCATCATCTGTTGATATTTCAAAGCATCACTTGATATTTCAAAGAATCTGTTGATATATTTCCCAGTTCGTCTCAACAATTAGCCAATTTTATGACCGTAGGTTCCCCCCCAATGGATTATCAAACTCCCATGCCATGTGTTCGGATAACATCTTCCATCCAAGACTTCGATTATCTACAATTCGACCCCGGACTCCTCCCACTCGCAAGCCTCACTCTTTATCAAACTCACAAATTGTATATCCATCTATATCTTGACATCATGAGTCTGACCAAGCACTTTCATTTACTTAGACAATTTTATGGCCGCGGGTTCCCGAGTACAAGTTATTGAACTCTCACTCCCCGTGTTTCGAGTATACATCTTCCATTTGAAACTTGGGTGATCTATAATTCCAGCACGAACTCCCAGGTTCAAATAAGTACCAAATCATCTTTAATTCTCGTTCATGCTTGCCATGTTTGCCCCTTCCCAATAGACATTAATTATGATTTTACTGGTGACAGTTCACAGATGTTCGAAAATATTGGCATTAATAAGCAAAAAGCTCAAGGTAATCTCCCATTAAAATGCATTTATGGGAGAATATTATGGAATCTGATTAGTTTCCTCTGTCAATCTTAAATTCACAAAAAAAATGATGCTTCTTTTGGATTTTTTAAGACGTCATCATAGCAAGAATTCATTATTGTGCTGGCATGTTGTCATCTACAAAGGTATTCACATGATGTCGCTCTTTAGTATTGTGCACATAATTTTAGAACCTTACAGGTTTGCATATCTGAGGCTCTGCCTGCATATGAAAATGTTGCTCCACCATTCCAATTTGAACATAGTTTGCATTTGGGCCACAAAGAACAACAATAAAATAAAATAATATGAAATTTGTTTAAGTAAATATCAACAAATTATCTTCTGACTTGAACCTGTTTTTGTCAAAATCCAGGTATATTACAGAGTTGTCAATGTTTTCCTCACTTTTCAATAGTTTTTCGATTTCCCTTCCATATTTGCACACTTTCTCAATGCAAATTGATGACACTTTTATTAGCTTTGAAAAGATTGGCATTAAAAGGCAAAAAGGTCGAGGACATCATCCATTAAAACACTTTGAACCAAGATTTATCGGAGATTGTATTATAATGTTGTAGCATCCATTTTAAATACAATAAGGAGCAAAGGAAGGTTTTCATCACCTTATGGTTGCATCTCGACATCATGTCTGTGGAGATACTCTGAATATTTTTGGGTACGAGGACCAACGTTTTCAGTGGTCCATAGATTATGAATACTACTTGTCCACTTTTTCCCATATGAAAGTTATCTCGACATTTGAAATTGCAACGACACATTGTATCCCCAATTTTTTTTTTTTTTTTTTACTTTAATGACTTGGTCACATGTTGCGCTGAGAACTATATTTTGAACCAGTGCATTGTCCATATGGGCGACCATTTCCAAATCTCCCTATCGCCTAAAGCATTTCAAAATATGTTAACACTTCTCGACCCAACGCCTACCTTCAAGGGCGAGAAGTGAAAGCATTTCTTAAAGAAGCATGGCAATGAACTAGACCTCTTGCTGAAGTTATTACAGGACCCAGCACCCGCTCCCTGAGACATGGCCATATTACAGATTAGTGCATGTAAAAACCTTTTTCAGCAAATTGCATTGCATTTCACGAGGACAACGAGACAAACATGTGCAACTGGCATCTCTCAGATGATTTTGTATATTTTATATTTTACGTTCAATCAAAAAACCATCTTCCATTATCTCAAGTTGATTTCCATTCAAAACTCTTCCCAATTATTGCAATATAGGAGGCAGAAGAAATTATTTATGCCACCTTATTTAATTTTAGTCGTGTCGAATTGTTATATATTTCCTGGAATATCTATGTATATGAAGTTGAACTTTGAATTTGACCTAGTAACATTCTCATGCCATAAATTACGGAGACACAACACTTTCCATCTATTTTATAAGGTCTTCAATTATTTTGTTTCATTTTTTAAAGAATTGATATTTGGAAGGTATTTCCCCCGGTTCTTTGGCCAACCGACAATCTTCCTGGATAGGAGGGACACAGTAGAAGAAATGGAGAACTATAATTTTATAAGGATTTTTGGGTCTACAACAAATCCTTGCTTCCTTCCATGTCACATGTCCGGTACAATGTTTTTTGCTGGAATAGCAGGGGAGTACATCTACTGGTTGCATTGTTTCCATGCAAAAAGGAAAGGACAATTCATGTCTATGCCTTGGAAAGTCCTAAATTTCATGGTCAGGAACCACTTCAACAATTCTTTCACTTACACTATCATGAATGGACTCCAAACTAATACCAATGATTCGCACAAGCAGAAATGAAAAAACTCGGGTGAAGAAAGTGCCCAATCCCCGATTGCCACAACCAAGACCACAACATCTCATGGCAGTACTCCAACGTCTTACCCAAGTAACAAAGTCACACATAGTTCTTTAGGCAGAGGAGGAGATAAGAACCCTCCCTTCGGCAAAATTGAAAGTTGTCACAAGCTTCCCGTGAGAAAAAAATGGAAAAAAATAGTCCAAGAATAGGAGGGATCGAGGGGAGAAATTGATATCTACAATCTCTCCCACGAAGACATGGAACTAGAAATTGACATTGAAAAATTGTTCCCCGACGACGATCACCTAGACAACATTGCTCCTCACAAATCCTGGGATGGACATACTTGGCATAGATACATTGGACAAAGAAGAGTCTTTTGCTTTTCAAAGCATTGTTTTTTACAACGAATCAAAAAAATTGATTATTGAAAACAAAGGTGTAAAGAATAAGAAAGGCACATCTCATTTAGAGTTCAACCTATGCAATATGCACCCTTCCCAGATATCCAAGATGCACCAAGCAACTGGATATGCTCTAGACAACTCTATTAGCGGTCCTGAAACAGAGAACCTCATGTTAAAGACGTGAATCAAAGAATTGGAGGAAAATCTAATGCCTCTTCCATTGTTTTCTACTCCTTTGGCAATGGTCGGGTCCACCACACTTGCGCCAAAGTTAAAAGGATCAACAAGCCTTCTCACATCATCCCAAGACTATGCACAAAATAATATAAACAAAATAATGGAATTAATAATAGAAGCTTGGGAGATGTTAAAGAATATGGTCTCTTTTGGAACAATAGTGCATGATTTTCATGAGTATCTGCAAGCAGATTTCAAGAACAACCAAGGTTTTTATCTTGATGCAGTTTTACCATTTGGTTTTGAAGTTACCAGTATGACAGAATCTGGAAGAAGAAAAGAGGATCTCCCTTCCCTAGATCGAATAGACCAACTAAATGCATGCTGGAAAGAAAAGGTAAAGAAATTCATTGGTATTGTTCAAGAATGTAGCCAGACCATATCTAAAAGAGACAAACTATTCAAGAAGCTAACCGAGATAGATCTAGTTGGAAGCACCAATGAAGTCCAGGACCCGAAATTGATATTAAACTCGTTGTTTTTAACCAATCAAGCATTTGATGATCAAGTTCATATCTATAAAAGACTGTCATTTGAAAATTTCTATGGCATTCTTGAATATGGTGAAGATGACGTGAAAACTTGGCTAATCGGTTATGCAATTAGAAAAAACATGTTCAATAAGCATTGCACAACTTGTCTATCGATATAAGGGACTTGGAAAGTGAACTCTTTAATATAAAAATCTGGCATGAAATGAATGTGGCGCCCATGAGGAGCTACATCAAAGAATGGTTGAAAAAGGTTGTCGACCAGATTACCAATGAAGGTCAAAGTCGAGGAAAGCCATAAAATGACATCAACGAAGAAATGACAAGCCACGACACACCATCATAGTAAGTTGATATTGATTAAATTATTTTGTCTTCATCTACTTATTCTAACAAAGCTTTAATCCAGATCTGACAATTTTCTCTTTCTTCTTGCCAGATTTTGTTGTTTTCCATCATCGACTTTCTTATTTCTGCAAACTTCATTCTTGTACATCTTTTCTTCGTAGTCTGCAGCAGTCCCAATCAGATTCATTTTGGCAAACACATTTTTATTTCACAGAATATGTACTGAACTATAGTTTTCTTTTTGCAAATTCGAAGACAACTTTTTTGGAGGAAATATTCTCAAATGTATTTTTTGACCCAGTTTATCTAAATATAAATATTTGAGGTTTTTCTATGTTAATATTCAATGCTTGGTGTTGTTATTTAGAATTTGTATTTCTTTGTAAAATTAACTCATTTCGTTGTACATGTTCTTGTTCTATATTGTGCATGCATTGCATCTTCCTATGTTTCAAAATATTCTTCGATATACAAAATGTAAAGTCATGTATTTTTTTCTTTGTTCCATGAAGGTTTGAGCAAAACAAAAATCTGAGCCCAAAACACCATTCAAATTCGAACATGGTTTATATTTGGACCACAAATAATCTAGAAAGATACATTAATATGGATACATTTTAAATAAACATAACCAAAATCCCTTTAAACTTGAACATGACTTTCTCAGGCTTCTAGATTGTCCATGGGTTGATCGGTTAGCAGACTGTCAAATCCTCATTTCCATCTATATATTCACATCAGGAACGCGACCGACGACCGTCCCTTTCAACACTTGGCCAAATATCTCACCGCGACGTCCCAAATTAGCGCTATCACATTCTTATCTCGCGTGTTCCATTATATACATCTTGCGCCCAACACTTCCGTCATATACATATTTCACCCAACAATTCGGTGATAAAAGATAAGTATAGAAAACGGAAAAGAAGGGTTAATATATTGACATTTGTGATAGATATCCCATTTGCTCGCAATATCTTTTCTGCTTGTTTCTGAATAAGTTATATATTCTTTGATATACAAAATGTAAATTCATGAATTTTTTTCTTTGTTCCTTGTAGGTTTGAGCAAAAAACACCATCCAAATTCGAACATGGTTTACATTTGGACCACAAATAATCTAGTAAGATACACTAATATGGATACATTTTAAATAAACATAAACAAAATCCCTTTAAACTTGAACCTGACTTTCTCAGACTCCTTATTTTAAATAATCATAAACAAAATCCCTTTAAACTTGAACCTGACTTTCTTGGACTCCTGGATTGTCCGTGGGTTGATCGATTAGCGGATTGTCAAATCCTCATTTCCATTTATATCTTCACATCAGGAACCAAACCGACGACCATCCCTTTCAACACTTGGCCAAATATCTCACCGTGGCATCCCAACTTAGCGCTATCGCATTCTTATCCCGTTTGTTTTGTTATATACATCTTGCATCCAACACTTCCGTCATATACATTTTGCACCCAACAATTCCGTGATAAAAGATAAGTATAGAGGATGGAAAAGAAGGGTTAATATATTGACATCTATGATAGATATCCCATTTGCTCGCAAGATCTTTTCTGCATGTTTATGGAGAAGTTGTATACTTATTGCATATTCTTGGAAAGGAGTACGAAGGTGGCATGCACGAAAATAACCATGGAAAGTGGTCGAACGGGCTTCGAAATAGGGTGGAAAGGGTTCCCGACGAGACGTAAGGCCATGACTTTCAAATTTTATATATCAGAACATTTCAGTGAAAAATGTGTAATTTGAAGAAGGTGTTCCTGCCATCGTCAATTCAAATTCATTCTTCTTTCACTATTGACAACCCAGTGCACATCTTTTCTTATTCGCATTAACAAGAAAATAATGTATTTATAATCTAGTAAGATACATTAATATGGATACATCTTAAATAAACACAAACAAAATCCCTTTAAACTTGAACCTAACTTTCTCGTTCTCCTGGATTGTCTGCGGGTTGATCAATTAGTGGGCTGTTAAATCCTCATTTTCATCTATATCTTCACATCAGGAACTTGGTCGACGACCGTCCCTTTTAACACTTGGCCAAATATATCACCAAGGTGTTCCAACTTAGCATCATTGCATTCTTATCCCATGTGTTTCGTTATATACATCTTTCACCCAACACTTTCATCATATACATTTTGCACCCAACAATTCTATGACAAAAGATAAAAGTAATATATTCACATCTGTGATAGATGTCCCATTTGCTCACAAGATCTTTGTCGCATGTTTCTGGAGAAGTTATATACTTATTGGAAGGTGGCGGGCACAAAAATATCCGTGGAAAGCGGTCAGACGAGCTTCAAAATAGGGTCGAAAGGTTTCTCGAGGACACGTAAGGCCCTGACTATCAAATTGCATACATCGGGACATTTCAGTGCAAAATGTGTAACACAAACAGGGTGTTCCTACCATCCTCAATTCAAATTCATTCTGTGTTCACTAGTGACAACTCAACACACAACTTTGCACGACTTAACGCTATCAATTTCTTATGCCCCCCCTGTTCCGTGATATGCATGTTTCACACAAAACTTCCGTGATATAAATTTTGTGTCATTTACAATTCAACCCCGGTTATAGAACCTGCCTATCTGGGAATCCGCAATCTGAAAAGTGGTCATGCATTGAATAGTTAGCGGTCGGTCCATCCACCAACGTGCACATTGGGACATTTTTGGAAAAAATGACTAAGTAACGAGAAAGAGAGATTAGAGAGGAAAAACGTCAAAAAGGATTCAAAATAGGGTGACAAGGGTTCTCGAGCTACAGTTCCGATGTATACATCTTGCACCCAAAACTTTTGTGGTCTACAATTCGTCCACATATTGGAACATGTTTAGCATTTCGCACACAAATAATCTATTAATATACATTAATATAAATACAATTTAAATAAATATATTTAAAATTGAACCCGACTTTTTTCAAACTCGTTGATTGGTCCTATATCATCACATCATGAGCCCCACCGACCGCAGTTCCTTTCAAAACTTAGCCAATTATCTCTCCGCGGGGTCACAACTTAGCACTATGAAATTCTTATGCCCCCTATTTCGTGATATACATTTTGCACACAACTCTTCTGTGATATACATTTTGCACCAAACACTTCCTTCATTTACAATTTGACCCCATTTCAGTGAAAAATGTGTAACACAAAGAGGTTTTTCATGCCATCTTCAATTCAAATTCATTTTTCTTTACTGGTGACAACTAATCTTGCACCCAAAACCTGCGCCATATATAGTTCCATCATATACATCTTGCAAACAAAACTTCCCTAGTCTACAATTTGTCCAGATATTGGAACATGGTTTTCATTTTGTCTATAAATAATCTATTAAGATACATTAATATAAATACAATTTAAATAAATATATTTAAACTTGAACCTATCTTTTTTTTGAACTCGTTGATTGGTCCTATATCATCACATCATGAGCCCCATCGACCGTGGTTCCTTTCAACACTTAGCTAATTATCTCCCCGCGGTGTCGTGACTTAGCGCTATCGAATGTTTATGCCCCTTGTTCCGTGATATGCATTTTCACAAAACACTTCTGTCATTTACAATTCGATCCCATTTCAGTGAAAAATGTGTAACACGAAGAGGGTATTCATGCCATCTTATCCCCGGGTTGGCGCTATTATAGATCTTATACCCAAAACTGCCCTAGTCTACAATTCGTCCACATATTGGAACATGGTTTGCATCTCTCCCACAAAAAATGTATTAAGATGCATTAATATAAATACAATTTAAATAAATGTATTTAAACTTTAACCTAACTTTTTTCGAACTCATTGATTGGTCCTATATCATCACATCATGAACCCCACCGACCACAGTTCCTTTCAACACTTAGCCAAATATCTCTCCGCGGGGTCGCGACTTACCACTATCGAATTTTTATGCCCCCTATTCTGTGATATATGTATTCAACAACAATTTATGGGAGTCTGACCAACCCCTGGGTTGCCACTATTATAAATCTTTCACCCAAAACTTTTTTCATCTACAGGTGCACAATATACATCTTTCACCCATAACGTTCGTACTCTACAATTCGTCGTGACTTCACATTATCGATTTCTTATGCCCCATGTTCCGTGATATACATGTTGCACACCACACTTCTGTAATATACATTTTGCACCAAACACTTGCATCATATACAATTTGAGCCCGGTTATAGAGCTTGCCTATACAGAAATCTGCGATCTAAAAAGTGGCTAGGCATTGAATGGTTAGCAGTCGGTCGGAGTCACGATATAAAAGCACAAGCGCAAATGTCAACCGGTCCATTCGCCAACGCGCCCATTGGGACATTTTCGTAAAAACAACTAAGTAACAAGAAAGATAGTAGAGAGGAAAAACAGTCAGATGGGATTCAAAATAGGGTGACAAGGGCTCCCGAGGAGACGTATGGCCCCGCCTGTCAAATTGTATATATATTCTGCTTCTACTCATGACAACTCAGTGGTTCGCTTATTACCATTAACAACCACAGAAACATATTCAACATCGATTTACGGGAGCCCGACCGACCCCTGGGTTGGCGCTATTATAGATCTTACACCCAAAACATGCGTCATCTATAGTTCCGTTGTATACATCTTGCACCAAAAACTTTTGTGGTCTGCAATTCGTCCACATATTGGAGCATGGTCTACATTTGGACCACAAATTATCTATTACGATACATTAATATAAATACAATTTTAATAAATATACTTAAACTTGAACCTGGCATTTTTTGAACTCGTCGATTGGTCATATATTGTCACATCATGAGCCCGAACGACCGCAGTTCCTTTCAACACTTAGCCAATTATCTCTCCATAGGGTCGCCCATTAGCGCTAACAAAATTTTGTGCCCCATGTTTCGTGATATACATGTTGCACACAACACTTCTGTGAAATACATTTTTCACCAAACACTTCTATCATTTACAATTCGACGTGCTATTATAGATCTTGCACCCAAAACTTGTGTCATATACAGTTCCGATGTATACATCTTGCACCAAAAACTTTTGTGGTCTACAATTCTCCACATATTGGAACATGGTCTACATTTGGACCACAAATCATCTATTACAATACATTAATATAAATACAATTTAAATTAATGGTCCTATATTGTCACATCATGAGCCCGACCGACCGAGGTTCCTTTCAACACTTATCCAATTATTTCACTGCGGGGTCACGCCTTAGCGCTAACAAAATTTTATGCCCCATGTTCCGTTATATACATGTTGCACACAACATTTTTCTTATACACATTTTGCACCAAACACTGCTATTATAGATCTTTCACCCAAAACTTGCATCATCTACTCTACATTTGGACCACAAATGATCTATTACGATACATTAATATCAATACAATTTTAATAAATATACTTAAACCTGAACCTCACCTTTTTCGAACTAGTCGATTGGT
The DNA here is from genome assembly GCA_010110895.2 of Picea sitchensis. Lineage (NCBI taxonomy): Eukaryota > Viridiplantae > Streptophyta > Pinopsida > Pinales > Pinaceae > Picea > Picea sitchensis. Next base: position 189,325 of record SNQJ01S0015852.1, on the reverse strand, counting down.
CCTATATCGTCACATCATGAGCCCGACCAACCGTAGTTCCTTTCAACACTTAGCCAATTATCTCTCTGCAAGGCCGCGCCTTAGCGCTAACGAAATTTTATGCCCCATGTTTCATGATATACATGTTGCACACAACACTTATGTCATATACATTTTGCACCAAACACTTCCTTCATTTACAGTTTGACGTGCTATTAAATATCTTGCACCCAAAACTTGCATCATCTACAGTTCTGTTGTATACATCTTGCACCAAAAACTTACGTGGTCTACAATTCGCCACATATTGGAACATGGTCTACATTTGGACCACAAATTATCTATTAAAATACAATTTAAATTAATGGTCCTATATCATCACATCATGAGCCCGACTGACCGCAGTTCCTTTTAACACTTAGCCAATTATCTCTCTGCGGGGTTGCGCCTTAGCGCTAATGAAATTTTATGGCCCATGTTTCATGATATACATGTTGCACACAACATTTTTGTGATATACATTTTGCACCAAACACTTTTGTCATTTACAATTCAACCACATTTTCCACAATTTACATTGTAACCTTCTTGGCGGGGACTACGCTGTCACACAACATTTGTTTTTATTAAGAATTGGGTTCTATTGATTTGCCTCTAGTTTTCCCCGTGATAGTGGGATTCCTAGTATTGAATATATTTTTAGTTTTTCCCCACTGATTGAACCTTATTTTTATCTAAATTAAAGCTCAACTCAAAAGTAAGGTGTCATCTTTGACTTAAGAGTGTAGAATTTCCATTTTTTCCCTAAATAGTTTTATCCTAAGAAGAAGTTCACAACTTCAAACTTCGTTAAGGATCCTTCCTAGATTATTTTTCATTAAGATGAAAATATATGGAGAGGGGGTGCACACTGCACCCTCTATATATGGGGTTTTCGTGCACGTGAATAACAAAAACCCATCATTAACAATTGTTAAAACTAAGAGTAGACAAACGGGATAAATGAGCAACATAAACAAGTTATCTATCCCTTAACATGTATAACAACTATGGAAGCATCAAAATAGTGATTTTCAATGATTTCATCTACATTTAAAAATAATTTTTAGGAGAAAGAGAAGAAATTCATTATTATCCAAAAGAAAGGAAAAGCACCATGAAATGTATCACCCATCAAGAAGCTCGCAGCATGCAGGGTTCAATCTTCTCCATGGGAGGGTTCTTTAAGCCTCCAATGGGCTCTCTCAATCTTTGATAATAAACATGAGACACTTCATATAGTGTGTGGATACTTTGAAGGGAAAAATGTGCAGCACGGAAGTAAGCAAACATTAGATTAAGTGAGAATAAGAATTGATATTCCTACTCTTTGGCTTAATTCCTCTAGCATAACCTTACATTCAGGTTCTTATGAAATCCATAGTCATGGATTATTATTTATATATTTAATTTGAGATTGTATGAGAGTTGGATCAAGTGGGAATGCCCAAACTTCGACATGGGCTCCCATGTGCTTGATCTGACCAAAAGAAGGGCCATATTGACAAATATTGATGAAATGGGTGTCTTAACTAGACATGCATTCAATGAACAATTGCTTTTAGTTGTCCTTGTTCATTTATGGGTGACATAATTCTCTATTTAATGGAATTAAAGGAATTGCACAAGTGTTAAAGGATACCAATCATGTGCCATCACACTAGTTTAATCATAAATCTTGAATGAACCTTGCTTTGTTTGATATCATTTTCAACTAGGATGAATAGGATATAATTGGTCAGTAAACAATGCTTTCAAGTGTATTAAGTTGTGTTATTAATTCTTTGTGATGTATCCAATTAAAACTTACTTAAATATCGTAGGTGACCAAACTGAGAGAGATAACACCCTCACTTAATATCCCTAGATACTAAGAAGAATTTAGCAAGTCCTTCATTGATTAAAGGGTCCACCCATGGGCTTCTTATGAATGCATAGATCCTCAAGACTAAATTTTTCAATGAACCCATTTTCTTTTAGAAATTTCAAAAGGAATACATGGTTAACCCAACCAAAGGCTTTTTCTATATCTAGATTTATAATCAGATCTCTATTTCTTCGAAAGTATGTTGTGATGTGATCATAGTTGTATTTTCTAAATGAGAAGAACTATAAAAACCCCATCTTCTTTAGAGAATAGATTGGATATGGTTATTTTTAATCTTCTGGTAATTATTTTTTAGAATATATTGTAAGATACATTTTAGAGAGATATTGGAATAATCCCACCAAAGTTAGAGGAATTTTTCTCTTTCGGTATGAGAGATAATAATGTGGAGTTTATTTAATCTCTGATCTTCTCCCTTTTCATATATTATTTACTAAATTTTGTGAGGTCATCTATAATAACATTCCATTTTTTTTCTTGCAAAAATTTGTAGAGAAGTTGTCTAGGGATGGGATGTGTCCATTGTGAACTTTTTCTTCTATGACCAGTTTGCGGATATATTGGTTATATTTAGGATTAACTATATTGGGAATGTTTCCCAACATTTTTTTGTGTTCCCCCTCCTTGTTTAAGGAGACTTCTACAAAGAGATAGTTTGTAAACAAGTAAGTTATCGTTTGTTTAAATATTAAAATTCCAAAATCTTGGATTCCTCACATGAAGTGATTTTGTTTTATTAAATTTGAATTTTCCTTACATTTTATTTTAATGTGGAAATATTTTTATTGAAATTCCTCTGTTGAATCCATAAGCTCTTAGATTTTAGTCTCTAATGAGATTTCTCTTTGTCATTTATTTTTCTTACATTATTATATTAAAATTCCAAAATCTTGGATTCCTCACATGAAGTGATTTTGTTTTATTAAATTTGAATTTTCCTTACATTTTATTTTAAGGTGGAAATATTTTTATTGAAATTCCTCTGTTGGATCCATAAGCTCTTAGATTTTAGTCTCTAATGAGATTTCTCTTTGTCATTTCTTTTTCTTACATTATATCTTTTATTATCTCATTAACTTCATAAAACAATCTAATTTAAACATAAGAAGGTTTAAATCTACTTGAAATGGATCCCAGGGTAGTTGAACAACAATGTTTAGAAGAATTAACTTGTGGTTTGATATGGAGTGGGGGATAATTCTTAAAGAAATACAAAGATCTTAATAAAGGAAGGAATTTTGTTTTTGTAATATATCCAACCATTCTAAGATGAACCCTAGACTTAAACTTCTATTGTTCCACATGCATTTCCATTCTTTTAGTTTTATAGTTTTGCGAGAAGATGCTTTTAACAATGTCCTTACATGGACTCTTACAAATTGATCTCTTCCTTTCTTTTTTATTAAAAGCTATGTTAAAATTTGTGTTATCTTTTTTTTGTTGTTAGTTGTAATATTTTTTATCAATATTATATTTTGCAATTTCCCTTCTCCTTTTTATTAATGAGAACAACAATGTTAAATTTTTAAAATTCCTAGCATCTAATTATATCAATTAAAGATAAATCCAATAATCCATTTTTTTAATTTTTTCTAAATAAAAAATATTTAGTGGGATCCATTATTTTTATGTTTATTTTTTTCTAAATAAAAACTATATTCCGTGGGATCCATTATTTCCTCTCGTTGTTGTTACTCATGTTTCCTCCTCCTTTCCTCCCCCATGCAGATGAGATGAGATGAGGGAACTTTATCTTATAATGACACCGTTGTTCTGTATGATTCTGTAATTGAAAATTGATTCACATGATCTCATAAACCACAGAAATTTAATTTGATACCTGAGCAATTGTCTATCTTTGAACACAGAAATTTCATAATCCAAAACAAGAGGGAGAAAGAGTTGGTAGAGTGGATGAAAATTGTCATTATCTCAAGAGCCAACAAATGGAGATCTACTGTAGCCTTTTGAACACTTATGATTGGGCACATCAACACCCACTGGAGTAAAGTCCCCTATGCTGGATCTACTCTAGCCTTTGTAACATAGATTATTGGGTAAGACCAACTGGAGTAAATCATCCAGGCTTGGAATTTGATGTATTTTTTATTTGAACCTGTATTTGACATGTGGATAAGAAATAATCTGTTGTAGGTACATACAGGCTTATAAGTATATAATTTATGGCTTCATTCTTCAAGACACTAGGTAGGGGCAGAGCCATGGAATTATGTTGATGACACCTAGACACTGTTAGTTGAGGGAGTAAATCGACACTTAAATTCCAAATTCCAACACTAAGCCTGGGTCTTCTTAGCTTCAGCCTCCAACTTTGCTCTCTGAGTACGATTTCCAAGTATTCTACTATTTTGACATTATGAATTTGAGTAAAACGTAAAGTGACAGGCATAAAAATAAATTAACTGGAACAAATTTGAAATTCCAAACCTGATTGCATCCTTCAGCAATATCAATGTTGTTATTTCTTCTAACTCCACAACAGAGAAGGCTTTGATTCACTATGTTGTTATTTCTTCTAACAAGGCAAGGTTCACAATAGCGGCCTCACTCCCACGCAGACTCTTGCACCGACTCTGAATTTGAATTGCAAGCAGGCCTTGCATTGTTGCAAGGCCTAGTTTTTTAGTTACGACGGGACTTGGATGATCTACGGTTTTGCATGGAGATTCTGGATGGGAAAGAAATGCAATTCCTACAATTGCTTTCAACAATGTAGGATTCCTACCACCCCTCAACTGGAGAAGCACACACAACAGAGGCTGAGACACCAGTCTTGGCACTAGCTCCACCACTTGGGTCTTCGGAGGAAGTTGCACCAGTCAAGGAGGAGGATGCGACACCAGTCAAGGAGGAGGATGCCACACCAGTTGAGGAGGAGCCAACTCCTCTCGAGGACCCGACGCTCGACGACACCTCCATGGACGCGTAGCTGCACTACAACCCTACCACTTGACATGCACAAGTGTCTCTTTTATTTTGCTCAGCTGGAGGGTCATATAACTATTGTTTTGCCTCATAGATGCTATAGTGATAATCTGTGTCATTTACTTTTTGTGTCAATTACTGTCAAGCTGGTCACCCTCAGGGGGTAACAATTTTCTGTTATATGTCAGTAGAAAGATCAAGTTGAAATATTTTGTTGTTAAGACTTGTTATGACTGACAGTTTAAGACTTGAACTAAAAAACTATTCGGCTGGCTGAGCTAGTTTCCCCTCGGGGCAGCTCAGTGTTTACAACCTGGAACAAAATGATGATATTGTAATCTTTGATTTTGGCAGGTTTTTTATACAATCTTACTTACAAAAAAAATAAAAATCTATGGATAAATTATTTTAGTATATATTGTAAGATACATTTTAGAGAGATATTGGAATAATCCCACCAAAGTTAGAGGAATTTAGCTCTTTGGGTATGAGAGATAAGAATGTATTGTGATGTTTTTCTTATATGACCAGTTTGTGGAATATTGGTTGTAGTTATGGTTAATTATATTGGGGATTTTTCCCAATGTTTTTTCTTGTTCCCCTCCCTATTTGTGTAGGTTTCTAGGTAGAGTTGATGGGGCTTGCCAAGAGTTATAAATTGCTAACTACATGAAACAATCTACTTTAAATTAGTAAATGTTTTAATCTACTTGGAATTGATCCCAAGTTCTTTGGACCACCAATGTTTAGGAAAATTATCTTGTGGTTTGATATGGAGTAGGGATAATTCTTAAAGAAATACAAATATCTTAATAAATGAAGGAATTTTGTATCCGTAAAATATCCAACCATTCTACAATGAATCATAAACCAAAACTTTATTGTTCCACATGTAGTTTTGTTGTTAGGGTTTTACATCTTTAAGTTTTCCTCCAAGATGATGTCTTCAACAATCTCCCTCTAATACTTTTTTTTTAATCTATTTTTAAGGTCACAACCAAGCCACACCAAATCGGTGTATGAGACCCCCTTGTTTGTGGGACAAGGGACCCCCCTCAGCCCAACGATTTGACTGGTAAATTCTATGGAGGTATACATACCCTACCCCCCTCTGGATTTGAACTTGTGACCTCTTAAGAGGAAACACATGTTCTTAAGTATTAGACCCACTCATGCTGTATCCTTTTTGTTTTTTAATTCAAAGTGAGATTAATTTTTTTGTTTTCATTTTCTTGTTAATTGTAATGTTTTGATTATATTTTATATAAAAACATAACCAATTATTTTCTCTTTCCTATTACTAAGAATAATAGGATCTTAAAATTTTGTAGTTTCTAAACATCTGCTTACATCAACTAAAAGCTAAATCAAATAATCAGTAATTTTATTTATTTATTAATAAATGAAAAGTAATAGGATAATATTTACATCTATTGTCCTATTCCATTAGGGTTGGAATAGGACAATGACCCCCTGCAACCATGCATGGACCAAACGTATTGGTGATTTTTTTTGTAGTGAGGACTTCTTCCATTGGTGAAGAATCTTATTGCTCCATACTGACATTGGTACGTTGTGTTAATTCTTATCCTTCTTGTCTTCTCTTTAGCTTGGGCATCATCTTGACTTTTATTCTTTAATTTTTCTTCTATTCTCTTTTGGTCTTCAACTTTAGCTTCAACTTTTGTTTTAACTAGTTGTTTCTTCTTTATTGTTTCTACCTCAACTTCATCTCTCAATTCTTCTTCTATTTTTTTGTAGTTTTTTATGCTTCAACTTCATCTCTTAATTCTTCTTTTATTTTTTTAGTTTTTTTATGCTTCAACTTCGGCTCTCTTTCTCTTAGCTTCACCTTTTTCCTTGGCTTTCTTCTTTGTTTTTTGTTTCTATTTTCTTTGTTAACATTTCTACTTTCACTCTAGCATTAAGCTCTTTCTTATTTGCTATTTCTTCTTTTCTAATTACTTTTATTTGTGTGTCGTTTGATCTCAGCCTTTGCTTTGGCTTTTTCTAACGCTTCTAGTTTAAATGTATAATTATTTGCTAATTATTTAAATGAGTGTTGATTTTCTATATTACTAAGATGCATTGAAGTAAATTTAAAAATATATTAGTCATAGCATAACTATTTTAAATATATGGAATTATAAATGAATTAGAAATATTTGTTTACATAAAAATCATGACTTTTGAAGAACAAAGTATATAAAACATATATTTTTATTTTTATTGAAGCTCAACACAAAATTAAGTTGTCATCTTTGAATTGAGAGTGTAGAACTTCCATTTTTCCTTAAGCATTTCTATCCCGAGAAGAAGTTCACATCTTCAAGCTTGGTTGAGGTTCCTTCCTATAGTATTTTCCATTAAGATGACAATATATGGAGAGGGGGTGCACCCTCTACGGATGCAAATGAATACCAAAAACCTATGATTGTTAATTGTTAAAACTAATCTAAATCGATCTTGTATGAAAGTTGGTTCAAGTGGGAATGCTCAAACTTTAGGCATGGGCTCCCATGTGCCTGATTTCACCAAAAGGAAGGCCATATAAACAAATATTCATGAGATGGGAGTCTTAACTAGACATGCACTCAACAAATAGTTGTTTTTAGGTGTCCTTGGGAATTTATGGGCGACAAAATTCTCTATTTCATGGATTTGCAAGGACTACACAAGTATTGAAGTATATCAATCATGCACCATTGCACCAGTTTAATCATAAATATGGAATAAACCTTGATTTGGTTGACTACATCTTTTGTTAATGTTTAAGCCATTATTATAGTTCTTTGAATTTCAATAGATAACAACAACATAAGACAAGATCACTGAGAAATACACAATCACAAGAGACACGACATTTATCCTAGGAAACCCTTTAGGGGAAGAAAATCCAGCAAAACTTCCTTATTATAGATAGCCAATACAACGCCAAGAGATAGCTTAAGCTAATACAGAAGATCCTCTTCCAAATATGCACCACTCTCTTTCTCTCTTCTCTAACTGCAATTCTGAAACTTGTCTCTCAATGAGCAAGTGAGGTGTGTGTCTAAGTGAGGTGCTAGCCTCCTTATATATACAAATCTGGCACATGTGAAGTGTCTCTTCACTGGTAGGGCTGACTTCTCAAACTAGGTTGTTATAGCCACCTTTATTATATTTTGGGGCCTCTTTAATATATTATGGGGCCAACTTTTCTTTCTGCCTATTACAATTACATTATGACCAATCCGCAAAAGGGGATTTAGTCCTTTTACAATAGAAGAAATGATCAATCCACAATGGGTATTGATCCAATGAATAATATATCAAATAATAAAAGAATACACTTTACAGTTACATTATTTCAACACTCCCCCTTAACAAGAAGGGTATTCTTAAACAACATCAGATGAGAGAGAGGACAACATCATCAACAACATAAAGTAAGTGAGAGGACAAAATCCTCAATATCATGTTGGAACACTGAATGGCGTATCTATAAATCATCGGAAGTTTTCTTCATTAGCAACATCGTCATTCTCAAAGGAATTGCAATCATCTGTATCTTTATGCATTAGTATAAAACTAATACATCATCATCATCACAGCACGAGGTTGGCTTATCATAATACAAAACTAGATTTACGTCACAGCTGTTAAGCTGGAAGCTCAGTACTCATCTTGCTTTACGTCACAACAATCAAGCTGGAAGCAAGATACTAGACTGTCTTTATGTCACAACTTCTCAAGATGGAAGCATAGTACTAGTCTCATCTCAACATCTTTCTTTATGTCATAGCACTCAAGCTGGAAGCAAGAGACTAGACTGTCTTTATGTCACAACTTCTCAAGTTGGAAGCACAGTAATAGTCTCATCTCATCGTCTTGTTTTACGTCACAACCATCAAGTTGGAAGAAAGATACCAAAATGGATTTACATCACAGATGTCAAGCCAGAAGTGCAATAGTAGACTCATCACATCGTCTTGCTTTCCATCACAACCATCAGGTTGGAAGCAAGATACTAGACTGGATTTACGTCACACCTGTCAATCCAGAAGCGCAGTAATAGTCTCATCTCATCGTCTTGCTTTACGTCACAACCATCAAGTTGGAAGCAAGATACTAGACTAGCTTTACGTCACAGATATCAAGTCGGAAGCGCAGTACTAGTCTCATCTCATCGTGTTTCTTTACGTCACAACACTCAAGCTGGAACCAAGATACTAGACTGGCTTTACGTCACAACTATCAAGTTGGAAGCTCAGTACTAGTCACATCACATCTTCTTGCTTTACGTCAAAACAATAAAGCTGGAAGCAAGATACTCATCCTGCTTTACGTCACAAAAATCAAGCTGGAAGAAGGATACTAGACTGGCTTTATGTCGCATTTGTCAAGCCGGAAGCACAGTTCTAGTCTCATCACATCATCTTGCTTTACGTCACAGTAATAAGGCTGAAAGCAAGAGATGTCTTATCACATCAACTACTCCCCCTTTCGAGGAAGGTCCTTTCGGACTATACCAATCTTATCTCAAAAGTGCTCAAACTTTACACGAGATAGAGGCTTGGTCAACACATTAGCAACTTGTTCATCTGTGCTAACGTACTGGAGCTTTAAGGCTCCTCTCTGCACCATGTCACGAATGTAATGATATCGGATCTCTATGTGCTTTGACCTGTCATGGAATATAGGATTCTCTGTCATCTTTATGCAGATCTATTTGTCACATAGGATCATGGTTGCTTCCATATCTAGGTCAAATAGACCGGTCAGCAACTTTCGAGGCCATATAGCTTCACAACTGGCAGAACATGCAGCAATGTATTCTACTTCCGCTGTTCTAAGAGAAATGACAGATTGCTTCCTACTCTACCATGAGACCATGGCTAATCCCAAACTGAAACAACATCCTTAAGTGATTTTCCTATCAGAAATACTTCCTGCCCAATCTGCATCAGTATGTCCACTCAATGTGAAATCATGATCTCCATCATAGATGAGACCAAAATCTATTGTACCCTTAAGATACCTCATCACATGTTTTGCAGCCACAAGGTGAACATGTCTGGTTTCTACTAGAAACTAACTCAAGGTGTTCACGGCAAAACAAATGTCTGGTCTGGTGTTCGTTAGGTACATCAACGATCCTATAATCTGTCTATACAGCATGGCATCAATTAATTCTGACGAAGTATCAACCAACAACTTCAGCTTCGCTTCCATGGGTGTATTCATGGGATTGCACTCTAACATGTCAAATCTCTTCAAGATTTTGACTGCATACTTCCCTTGGTTAAGGAAGATTCTCTCTAGACTCTACCATACCTCAAGACCTAAGAAATAGTACATTAGGCTAAGGTCTTTCATCTCAAATTCTGAAGCGAGTCCCTTCTTACATTCAGTGCTGAGCTTTTCTTCTCCAGTTAAGAATAAGTCATCCACATACAGTAATAGTATTACTGGATCATCGTTCATGACCTTGAAGTAGAGGTTAGAATCGATTTACTCTTGGTAAAGCCTAAGCTCATTAGAAAATTGTCTATACACCCATACCAAGCTCTAGGATCTTTCTTTAATCCGTATAAGGCTTTCTTCAATTTGCAGACATGAGACTTCATGTTTTCAACTTCAAATCCTTGAGGTTTCTCTATATACACTTCCTCTTCGATGACACCATTTAGGAAAGATGTCTTCACATCCATCTGGTGTAACTTCCACTTCATCTTAGCTGCAAGAGCTATGATGGTTCTAATCGAAGTGTATCTGGCTACATGAGTGAATGTTTCTTCACAGTCAATGCCTTCCTTTTGAGAAAAGCCACGAGCGACAAATCTTGCTTGATACTTCTTAATACTTCCATCAACAGCATGTTTTATTTTGAGGAGCCATTTGGAGTATAGCACATCTTTACTCTTCGGTCTGGGAACTATTCCCCATACTTCATTCTTTATTATGGATTGGTATTCCTCTGTCATGGAATCTTCCCATTCCTTCATCTAAATGGATTCTTCAAAGTAGGTAGGCTCCTCCTCTAGAATATCACACATCGAAGCCGTATAACTGGAGAATGGATTTGGTCTTTTCACCTGTCTCGTAGTTCCTTCGGGAACACCATACTTCTCTCCATCTTGAATAAGCTCTCTAGCCCAAGATGGATTTCTTTTATGGAGGATCATCATCTGAGGAGGTTCTTGAACTTATAATATATCATGGTCTTCTTGAATTTCCTCATCAGGGGAAGTTACGACTTCCCTCATCGGTTTTGCGGCTCTAAGAACCTCCCTCACTGCAGTTCTGTGGATTACGGGTTCCTCTCCATATACTTCTTCAAGCTGGAATCTCCTTGATTTCTTGAGCGATGCATCTTCATCAAAGATCACATCCCTACTGATATCAATGTGAGGGTGACCTGGTTTATAGATTCTGAAGGCCTTGAAGACCTCACAGTATCCCACAAATAGTCCCTTCTTTCTTGAAGGTTCCAACTTGTTTCTCTTCTCTTTTGGTATATAAATAAATACTGGGCAGCCAAATATTTTGAGATGGCTTACCTCTGACTTATTTCCAGTGAACATCTCTTCTGGGGTCTTGAACCCAAGTGCACCATGGGACAATCTATTATGCACATATACAACTGGCATTGTTGCTTCTGCCCATAAACACATAGGAAGATCTTGATCATAGATCATAGTCTTCACAGCTTCCATTATCGTTCTGTTCTTCCTTTCAACCACACCGTTTTGTTGAGGATTATAGGGAGTAGTGAGTTCCCTCTTGATCCCAACATCTTTACAAAAGTTCACGAACTCTTTTGAGGTGTATTCTCCTCCATTATCTGACCTGAGTATCTTGATCTTTCTTTCAGAAAGATTCTCTATCAAGGCTTTGAGTTCCTTGAATTTGTTGAACACTTCATCTTTAGATTTCAAGAGATACAACCAGGTCTTACGAGAATAATCATCAATAAA
>SNQJ01S0015852.1:159671-171050 GCA_010110895.2 Picea sitchensis | reverse complement strand
AAATTACACTTTCACAAATACATCACCATCTTTAGGAACCCTCAATCGAATGAGCCCAAATCCAAAGAGGATGACACCCATGTCTCTTAGTTGGACAGGCCCCACACCTTAAACTGCACCTGAGAATGAAACCAATCTTCGCAAGTTAAATACCACTATGAGAAAAAGTTTGGTTCTCAATTTTCAAATAACATGGAGTAAGGGACAAGATCTCTTGTTTAGTATGTATGCGCGATTTCTCCAGAGTGTGACATAAGTGTGATGATGAGGGGCTTCTGAAACATGGGTCAGATATGTTGTAGCAAGAGGTTATGTTTAGAGAAAAATTCACATGTTCACCTTCATCTATATTGAATTGGATCGAGTAAACAAAGGAGGGACCATACCTAAGAAATGGAGCATGATTGGAGAACACGTGAAATGTCATTTCAAGTATCTGAATGACTACTTCACCTGATTCTATAACTAGAAGGGATGTTGGAAGTGGAATTGTTCACGCTGCAATGCTTCATCACTTTTATATTCATAAGCATAATCTTACTGTTTTAATTAAAAAAACATATTCAAAAAAGGATCGAAATGACACTTGTCCTCATAAAGGTAAGAGGTTTAATCAAGCTTTACACATGTAGTCTCACCTTATCCTTGAGGTTGTAAGTAGTGTTTTGTATTTTACCCAGTGCCTTGACTCTCCACTATAAGATGCCTATTGTAAGAGATCAATTAATTTCCTCGATCAACTATAATATGGCCATTGTAGGAGAGGAATGAATTTCCTCCATCTATCCCATGGTCACAAGGGTATAGCAAGAAAGAGAAAGAGTGACATCAGATTCCCTTCCCTTTCTCCATCTGTAACCACATAATTTTGTTTCATTCTTCTACAATATTGAATAACCCTAAGATTTCAACGAATGGACGGTGCCTTTAATGGATTATGGCTAGACCTGACTATAACTCTAACTCCTCTTCATTATTTTCCATCCAAACCTTTGATTTTGTATATGATAATTAATCCCTTCTAAAGCCTTCCCCATAGCTAATTCTCATTATTTTCTAATTTACGAAGGGAATACCAGTGACCTTATCCACGTCATGGTGGAAAAAAAAGGAAGGTGGATTTTTTTATTTTAAACATGTGGTTAAGAGTTCCCAACACCCCTCATCATCTTATGCATGCCCTCTACTTTTCTTTGTTGGTCATGGATTTCCTACAAAATGCGACAATTTTTCACACGACATCTTGAGGTCACTCTAAAATGTCCACATGGACTTTTCACAAATTGGTTATTTCTGGCAAATGAGATGGTAATGTGTCCACATGGGAAGAGAATATAAATACTCTAAATTATATCGTTGTCACCTCATACCCCGCTCTCCCTCCATGGTAACATAGAGAGACTTTGTAAAACAAAGGGTAGTTGAAACAAACATGGGGAAGTATAATAGTGCAATTGATGATGCCTACACTCAATTTGAGTACCAATGTCTGAGTGGATTGCATGGTTAACTCTGATATACTCAATGATGCCAGCAAGAGTGTGAGCGAAATCATTGGAAAGCCTAAATCAGTAAGAACCCTTGTGTGTTGTATTTCATCCATGTAATGCAGTTGAATACACTTAACAATGCAATTATTAGTGGGCATCATTGTGTGTGACATGCCTATTAGTGTTGTATTAATTTTCTTGTGATAAGGATTACAAAGAGATAAGTAACATGAATGAATTTGAGTCATGATGAGCCTCATTATGAGAGTCATACATGTATGTTTGTGGATTTAATAAAAGGGGAGTCTCCATGTCATTTATTCTTGTGGTTGCAGTATGTGATGATTTTACTAAAAGGGGGAGTCCCCATGTCATTTGGGGGTAGTGAAGAGTCAACATCATATGTAGAGGTGGTGTCCATTGGAGGACTTGGGTTAGGTGTGAATAGGAAGTTGAGTGCAATGATTGCAGACATTTTGGACTTTAAACTATCAGTGGACAAGTCACACTTTTATATCAAGTTGTATGATGTGGGCGTGCACTAAACAGCTCTCCTTTACCTTCTTTCAAAGTTTTCAAGAACTATCCACTAACATGTGGAACATACTACTTTGTATTATAAAACTAAGGGTTTCAAATGGGTTTATATTTTATTTTAGTTGGATTTTGTATTAATTTTGTGAAAATAATAATGGGAGCCATTTTATATACAATAACATAATTTCATTTTTATATAATACCAAATGTGCAATGATTTTGAGTTGAAAGTTATAAAGAAATCTGGCTTATGGGAAAAAGTTTGTAAGATGTTGCATTTGATCCCTGAGATTCTCCAACTCAAAATCAAAATCATTTAGTATCTCATAGCTTAGGTGTTTCTCACGTTTATAATACATCCACACCCATATGCAACCATGGGAGAAGTTGTTTTCTATAAAGAATATATTCAAATACTATAATTCATTTGCATCCACATGTGATCTTAGATCTTAGATGCTTCTTCCATACCCTAAACACCCTCTCACGATGAAGGAAGTCAAAGAGGGGCAATGTTGCAAACAATTGCTCTACTTCTTTTATATGAACCCTAGAAAAGACATAATTTTTGCATAAAAAAAAAGTTGCAATCTATACAACATCAAGTAATGGTTTTTTTTCCAATGGATTAAAAATAATTAATTAAAACTCTGCACATTCAATTTTTTCTCATCATCATTCAACTTCATTGGCATTAGAACCCTGTATGTTTTGGTTTTCTAAGTGAACAACTTACTATTATACAAATTTGTTTTTATATAATCACAACACATTATCATTATAAGATGAACAAAGTTTGCACTAGACTCAAATTTTATTCATTTCATTGTTATTTCTAGTTAATTTTATTTTTCCTGATAACCATGTTTCCCCTACAAGGCTTCATCATTTAATCATGTCAACCAGATTTTTTTTTGGGGAAAAACCCTTTCACCTCTTTTCACCACCTATACTACGGTTTGATTTTTGTTTTTTAAACTTAAGAGGAGTTTGGTAACTATAAAGTGAAGACTACCTCCATGGAATATATAGTCTTTAATAAGGGCACATAAAAAAGGTGAGTAATAACAATCCATCCCATTATAGTTTACAAAACAAAAAACAATACTTTTGCAACATATACACTTATGCTAGTTAATATAATTACTAGCACAACCACATAATTATGTTGATGAAAGTCAATAGGCCTATTTAATTTACAAACCTATGGTTTACGAAAGTCAATAGGTGTATTTAGTTTACAAACCCTAACTCTAAGATAATTCCAATTCCAGCATAAATTCCAACCTTAACATAACCTTAATGCGATCACATTTTTTGATGATTTTAATCATTTTAATAGATATAAAAGAGAGGAAATGCATGTGGAACAATAGAATTTTAGGTCTAGGGTTCATCCTAGAATGCTTGGATATATTACAGATGCAAAATTCCTCCCTTTATTAAGATCTTTGTATTTCTTTAAGAAGTATCCCCTACTCCATATCAAACCACAAGATAATTCCTCTAAACATTGGTTGTTCAAAGACCTTGGGACCCATTCCAAGTAGATTTAAACTTTCTTAGGTTAAAATTAGATTGTTTCATGGAGCTAGCAATTTCTAACTCTGAGGATACTTCATCAACTTGTATGGCTCAATAACATATATGAGACAAAAAAATCTATAATGTAGGAAAACAAAATGAAAAAGAAAAATCTCAATAGAGACTAAAATCTAAGAGCTTATGGCCCTAGTCGAGGAATTTGAATAAAACTATTTCCACATTAAAGAAAAATGCAAGTAAAATTCAAATTCAATAAACAAAATCACCTCACCCGAGGAATCCAAGATTTTGGAATTTTAAGATTTAAGCAATTCATATTACTTCTTTACAAACTATCTCTTCTTAGAATCTTACACAAACAAGGAGGGGGGACAAGAGAAAAGGTTCGGAAACATCCCCAATATAGTTAACCCTAAATACAACCAATATATCCACAAATTGGTCATAGAAGAAAAAGTTCAAAATGCAGTGGTGTCTATGAACCTAGACACATCCCCATCCATAGACAACTTCTATATGGTTTTTTGCAAAACAAAACATGGAATGTTATTATAGATGACCTAAAAACATTCAATGAATAATATATGAAAATGGGGAAGATTGGAGATTAAATAAACTGCACATTCCTATCTCTGATACACAAAGAGAGAAATTCCTCTAACTTTGGTGGGATTATTCCAATATCTCTCTAAAATGTATAGTACAATATATACTAAAAAATAATTACCAATAGATTAAAAATAACCATATCCAAGCTATTCTCTAAAGAAGATGGGTTTTTTTTGGTTCTTCTCATTTAGAAAATATAATTATGATCCAAGAGGCAATACATCACAACATACTTGCCGAGAGATAGAGATGATTATAAAGCTAGATATGGAAAATTCCTTTGGTTGGGTTAACCATGTATTCATTTTGAAACTTCTAAAAGAAAATGGGTTCATTGAAAATTTAGTCTTCATGATCTATGCATTCATAAGAAGCCCATGGGTGGACCCTTTAATCGATGGAATACTTTCTAAATGCTTATTAGTATATAGGGATCTTAAGTGAGGGTCTTATCACCCTCACTTTGGTCACCTACAATATTTAAGTGACTTTTAATTTGGTACATCACAAAGAAACACTAGCACCACTTAATACACTTGAAAGCATTGTTTACTAGCCAATTACATCATATACATCCTAGTAAAAATGCTATCAACCATTTAGCAAGGTTCATTCAATCCTTATGATGAAATTGGTGTGATGGCACATGATTCATATCCTTTAATACTTGTGCAATTCCTACAAATCCATTAAATAGATAATCATGTCACCGATAAATGCACAAGGACACCTAAAAAAAAAAATCATTGAGTGAATGTCCAGTTAAGACTCCCATATCATCAATATTTGTGCATATGACCCTCCTTTTCCAACTAAAGACCTATCAGTCATAAATAAGTAATTCTAGATTTACTAATCATTTGAGTTAAAGCCTCAAAATATATTAACATGTAGATTTAAACAAAGATGAGAAATCAAAGGAAGTAACATCCATTCACAAGATAGCTTGGTCACATTATATTTTACTAGACATTCATACAAGTACAATCCAATGTAGAAAAATCCACACGGTAATTGCAGATCACACAATTGGTTCCAAAATCAATTCCAGGATCCAAAGGAGCTTCACCATTAATTGTAGAAATAATTCTTGAATACAATAAACATAAAATGTTTTTCTTTCCAAAAGGCCCTTTCTATCATGTGTACCTACTTATTTATACAATTTCAACAACCAAAAAAACAACCACATTAGCGGCTCAACACAGATAGTCAACAACTTGAGTCACGATGACTCAGGTGATCTAGATGTCCTTGGGCCTACATGTTCGTCCACTTAGTCAACCCTTTCTCTGAAAATTCGAGTACAACTATCATCGAAAGGGAATTGGTGTTGATCCATTGGCATACTTAACTCGTGTTCACTGTCACGAAATCAAAGAGTGTATTTCTGCATTTTACTAGTCTCGAGTGTTTTCCTCAAAATTTTCTAATATTATGGGCTCTAATTTGATGGGATTTGAGGGTCCCATTTCTTTCCTCTCCTATATTACTTATGATTCCTCTTGAAGGAGCACTTTGTATCTATTTACGTTTGGAAAAATTTTGTTGGGAGATTTTGTTGACTTTCCTTGATTAGTTGGATTGACTAGAATCAATTTTTGTTGCATTTATATTTTAAGTTAATTTTATCCCTGTGATCCTAAGCCTTCCCCTTGACCTGCTAAAGGAGGAGTTGTTTTCAAGGTGTTTTATAGGGTCGATTTTTTATAGATCAAATTTCTTCTTACAATTCCCATTGATCCTCTTTGTCCTATAGTAGGGTGTCAGAAACATCACCTTCTTTCATTTCTTTGCAAAGTGACAATATTCATGGTGAGATTTTCTTTTGAAAGGAATATTCCCAGAGTCCAGTGGTTGTTTATTTTCAGATATATAGGATTAAAAGAATCGCTTCTAGGAGCCCTTTCTATAGATTTTCTTCAACACATATTCTTTCATGGGAAAACATTCCTTCTTTTGGATAAGCTCTATCTATATATCTCCCAATGGCATTTCCTATGCATTTTAGGGTTTCATTGTTCTAGCAGTGCAAAGGAAGATGGGGGAGCCACACCAATACTGGAACTGCAAAAGAGATGTAATTTTCTGGGTTGAAATTGGGAAACCACCTGTTTAGGTGCATGCCTTAGGTCCCCATGAAATAATTTATGCTTCTAAAAATCAGGGCTTTCTCTCTACTGGTTTCGAAAAGAAAGGCATAGTATCCCCAGCTGCAGAAATAATGTGTTAGCAAACCCTTAATAATTACTTGCCAATTTCACTAAACCCAAATATCCATTTCCCTTAGGAATGACCACATTCCAGTAAATTTCCTAGTAATCCCTCTCTCAATAGTTTCCCTAGCCATTTGACACAATTTTGGATTTTCTCAGTTTGTTTCACAAATATGGATGGTTGTCATTTTGAGGTCGTGGTCAAGGAAACTACCACATGTGAAATTACATTACTTATTTGTCTAGAGGGGGTTCCAACCCCACTCTAGATGTTGTGTCCATCCTTTGTGAGGTAGAAGGTGTTGACACGATTAAGGCTTGCATGAAGAGAAAGCGTGTAGAGCTCTTACTTCCAATCCTATAGCTTCAAATGGTATTAAAATATTACATAAGAGATAAACATGAGCATTGTTTTCCTATATTACTCAGATGCATTGAAGTAAAGTTAAAAATATATTAAAAATAATATAATTATTTTAAATATATGCAATCATAAATGAATTAGAAATATTTATTTAGATTAAATTATACTTTTGAAAAACAAAGTCTATAAAACATTATCCAAAAGTCAAAAACCACAAAATTTAAATAATAGAGAAAATGCTATCACACATTATCATTAGAAATTAAAAGAAGAAGAAAAACACTACATTTAAACCCCAAAAAACTTTATCATTAAAAAATGAAAAAAATGAAAAAAAACTCCTTAAAAAAGTGGGATACCTATAGCACCATATTTCGAAATGGGGTAAAAAATTGTCAAAACATGTTGTAACTCATGTTGTAACTGTTGTTAGAAATTTATGTTATATGTAAATCATGAACTCGAATTCTATAGGCACAATCTCTTGAAAGATTTTCATGCTATAATTTATATAATTTATTGCAAGATGAAATCATTCTATCAACAACATGTTGAGGTTTCAAATCTTGTAAAGAATGAACCATGAAAAATTAAAGACTCAATATCTGATAAAAGTATTGACTGATATATGATGGATGGTGTGTTTGATAAAATTATTGACTAATATATGATGGATGGTGTTTATTGTTGAGAGAACTACCAAAATTTGTAATTTGGCATAGTTATAGATGAACTAACTTGGGTTAAATATATGAAGGACATTTATGTTGTAGAGGTCCAAACCTCGAACCCATCTATAGGAGTACAACATATAAAATTCAGAGATGGGTCATGTTGAGACTGGTTAAGTATGGCCCATGGTAGAAGAAGGTCACTCGTACATAGAGTGCTCAAAATTTTTGGATGTTCTATAAAAGAAAGAAATTTTAAGAATAGAAGGCTTTGGGTGACAAAATGTTTTTGGATAAGCAACAACTGTACAGAAGAATCAAGCTAGTTCCCAAACAAATAATGGAAAAAATGGAGGAAGATATTTTAAGACGAAAGTTAATACTTGATGCAATCAAAGGGGTCTTGTCATGGAGAATAAGCCATTAGGATCTCCATGCTTTAATTTTCTTTTTATTAGTCCCTTTTGTAGGCATAGAGGGACTATAGCGATCAAAAATTCATTGAATTCGTATTAGTTTGTCCTTTGACCACAAATATTTGCATAATATCTATTGTTGGAGCTAGGGAACTAAAAACATTGATTTTATATAAAACAAAAGTACCATATATGTAATGATCTGATTGGATAATAGATTGGAGGTCTTATTGTCGGCTTCGCTATTCCCAATGTTTTATATGTTAGCATATCAAAAAAATTTGATCGTATACAGTGTTTTTGAATCATATATTTTTCTTATGCATTGCTTGAAGGTGGATTAATGCTAGCATTAGTTCGAATGTTTGTCTTAGCATTTTCTTCTAGCTAAATGTATCCCAATGTTTGATATGATAGCATATCCAAATTTTGTCCTTCGAATACATTCTCTAGAATATTACTATGTGTGATTTTTCTTTATCTTAATTTTTGCGTGCTTCAAGAGTCTTTGTCATTGTTGCATACATAAAGAGGCCTGCCATGCTGAATTATTTTTAAAATGTTTGCACAGGGCAATGGCCTTCAACAATTCCGACAGTCTTAAGTGTTTACCTAACAAGTCTCGCAGCCTTAAATGTTTATTGTACAGTCTCGTTCCATTTTTTTGATAGTGTTGTTTGCAGTAAAATTGTGCAAAATTGTTCTCCACCGACATCGTTGGTTCAGCGGTAGATGCTTGTTCATTGGTGCATTCCATGCTTCTTGTTCTTGTTTGATTCAAATTTGCAAAGTTTAGGTCCTGCAGTTGCAGTTGCTTGTTCACTGGTTTGTTGTTCTTCAACTTTGCAAGTTGTTGGACCTGTTGTTGCTATTTGCAAGTTTTGGGGCTGAGATCTTGTCATCCCTCATTAACGGGTAAGTTTCCATGCCATCATTTCGTTGCTATTCCTTTTTTTTCTACTTGGTTTTTTGCACCTTGCAAGAAATATTTTTCAATGGTAGGAGTCCCTACCTCGAAATTTTGTTGCAGAACATCTTTCTGTGTGCTCTTATTTTTTGTTCCTAGAAACCATGTGTCTTCATATGCCGACTTCCACGTCTTTCATATTGTGCCATAGCTATTTCTAAAATTGCAATGAAAAGGGGTTTAGAAAACAAATCTAGATTTGTCACAAGGGGGGAACCATCCGTCGGGGTGTAGAGGCAGGGAATGCTTTTATTCTTTGGGTCAAAAAATTGTGTCCACTTGTTGCCTTTGTCCTGTCCTTTCTATTTTGCAGAACTTTTTCTGCCTCTGAGAAGCTTGTAGGATGCACACCATGAATAGGTTCAAATCGTTCTTTGTGGTCAACAAATTTATATTGTTATTTATTTGCGTTGTTTCTTTTGTTTGGTTCAATTTTCAGTGTAGGTTTGTTTTCTTGTCATTTGATGTGGCGACTAATGGGGGTTGAATTTGACAAGAAGAAGGTTGAAGGATACATATCGGGATTGGTACGCAGTTCCACCCTTGTAGTTTTCTATTTTATTTTTTATTTATTTTTCATTTTATTCTTTTTTTCCCCTTTTCTCTATCATCATATAAACTGAAAGTAGCTAAGAAACAATATCAAAATCACAGTTCAAAAGATGAAACAATTAATAGATGTTGAGTCATATGAAATAGATACACACTCCATTATACATGACAACATTGACAAGGTGTTTCATAACAATGGGCTTTTTAGATTGGATGCATTCTCGTATATTGTAGTGGATTGCCTTTTCGATGCATTTCAAGTTCTATTGCATTTCCGTTATTCCTCGACCAACCTACGCAATGGATTGATAGATTATTTATTGGACTGTTTAAAAAATGGCAATGTTGAGGCATTGGAGTCGTATGAATATGAACTGGAATATGATTTTCTTCAGTAGTTGCATGGAATACATGATGTCACTGCGTATTTTTCAAAGATGCAATTGTCTGCATCTCCAATTCTTCCTGCACATGAGAGGGGACTTTAGGGAGATACATTTTGTATATGGTGGTTGTCTAAGTGGCTCAATATATCAATTGGAATATGGTCATTGACAAGAAAAACCAGATATCTACTATTCAAAAAAACTGCATCTAACAATCCATATTGCATCTTGTTACATGGTGCCAATGTTGTCAGTGGTCATTATGAACCACTACTGTACATAAAAATTTCCATATGCAATCTTGGAGGATGTCATATTTACTTGTCCCTCATTTTCATAGACCTTGAATCGCAGTGGAAACAGATTATGCATCGCATAGACTGCCATGGTTTGCAGCTAGCAACAACTGTTGTATCTAGCTATGGAGATAGTTTGCTCAATGCAATTTGTTGTTTGGTAGTAGCAAAGTTCGATGTGCATTTGTTTCGGCTTTACAATGTACAGTCCTTTTGCAATGCAATTATAGGCAACATCCAACAGGCTTTTAGCTTCTTGCATCAATACTTTTCGCCATATCTCCTATAAAATATGTCGGCAATTGCAAGTTGGCAAGAATACCTAGTAAACATGGCATTGCCATATGAAAAAGGAAATGTGGAGGGTTGCAGATTATGTTTGCAATGGCTATCTATCATATTTAGAGTAAATATCCAGGTCTGGTCGGCCCTGCAAGATGTCATTGTCCATTCCCGATCTATTGATTCAAATTGCGATCGAACAATTGACATCCTCTCATTGAAAACAGATACGACACATATCCATTATCAACCTTTTCTTGGACATATCATTGGTTCAGGGTTCAATGTCCATGCCACCCAAACCGCATTGAATCTGCATACGTGTGGCATCTGTTTTAATGAGAATGAAACTCCTCTCAGTTGTGATAAGGACCTTAAACAAAAAAACGTAGGCTAAGTTATCACAACTTGAAAAAAGTCATGCGTGAAATTAGTCCCAGTTGTGATGAGGCCATACAAGGCTTAAACAAAAAATGTAGACTAAGTTATCACAACTTGAAAAAGTTCATACGTAAGAGAGAAAAAAACATTGGTGGTATAGGAAATATTGGCGTTCTAGTGTCGAGTGTCAATGCCAGGCAAACCACATCGAATGTGCATAAGCGTCGCATGTTATTTAATCAGAGTGAAATTCATCCCAACTGCCATCAATTCATCCTGCCCTTGAACAAGAAACATAGACTAAGTTACCACAACTTGAAAAAGGTCATGCGCAAGAGAAAAAAATGCATTGCTACGCTTCCTTTTAGAGAGAAACTGACATATCACAATCTAAAAAAAATTGTTCATGCACAACACAACAAAAAAAGGTACCATCGCATATCTGAAAATGGTCATGCAACTGTTTGAGAGGGAAAAATCACATTTTGTGGGATAGAAGCAACACCGTGCACTACTACCAATGAAAACTAGCAAACACTTTCTACCCATACTTCCCTGCGAAAGAAAAATGCAAGATAGACCTACATGAAACAAATCAAAGACACTCCTTCCATTGCATGTGCAATTTGTGATCAATTGAATTTCGCAAAAAATAGTAAGTATTTCA
>SNQJ01S0015852.1:147449-159621 GCA_010110895.2 Picea sitchensis | reverse complement strand
TACACAAAGAGAGAAATTCCTCTAACTTTGGTGGGATTATTCCAATATCTCTCTAAAATGTATAGTACAATATATACTAAAAAATAATTACCAATAGATTAAAAATAACCATATCCAAGCTATTCTCTAAAGAAGATGGGGTTTTTTTGGTTCTTCTCATTTATAAATTATAATTATGATCCAAGAGGAAATACATCACAACATACTTGCCGAGAGATAGAGATGATTATAAAGCTAGATATGGAAAATTCCTTTGGTTGGGTTAACCATGTATTCATTTTGAAACTTCTAAAAGAAAATGGGTTCATTGAAAATTTAGTCTTGATGATCTATGCATTCATAAGAAACCCATTGGTGGACCTTTTAATCAATGGAAGACTTGCTAAATGCTTCTTAGTATATAGGGATCTTAAGTGAGGGTCTTATCACCCTCACTTTGGTCACCTACGATATTTAAGTGACTTTTAATTGGGTACATCACAAAGAAACACTAGCACAACTTAATACACTTGAAAGCATTGTTTACTAGCCAATTACATCATATACATCCTAGTTAAAATGCTATCAACCATTTAGCAAGGTTCATTCAATCCTTATGATTAAATTGGTGTGATGGCACATGATTCATATCCTTTAATACTTGTGCAATTCCTACAAATCCATTAAATAGATAATCATGTCATCGATAAATGCACAAGGACACCTAAAAAAAATCATTGAGTGAATGTCTAGTTAAGACTCCCATCTCATCAATATTTGTGCATATGACCCTCCTTTTCCAACTAAAGACCTATCAGTCATAAATAAGTAATTCTAGATTTACTAATCATTTGAGTTAAAGCCTCAAAATATATTAACATGTAGATTTAAACAAAGATGAGAAATCAATGGAAGTAGCATCCATTCACAAGATAGCTTGGTCACATAATATTTTACTAGACATTCATACAAGTATAATCAAATGTAGAAAAATCCACACGGTAATTGCAGATCACACAATTGGTTCCAAAATCAATTCCAACATCCAACAGAGCTTCACCATTAACTATAGAAATAATTCTTGAATACAATAAACACAAAATGTTTTGCTTGCCAAAAGGCCCTTTCTATCATGTGTACCTACTTATTTATACAATTTCAACAACCAAAAAACCAACCACATTAGTGGCTCAAAACAGATAGTCAACAACTTGAGTCACGATGACTCAGGTGATCTAGATGTCCTTGGGCCTGCATGTCCATCCACTTAGTCAACCCCTTCTTTGAAAATTCTAGTACAACTATCATCGAAAGGGAATTGGTGTTGATCCATTGGCATACTTAACTCGTGTTTACAGTCTCGAAATCAGAGAGTGTATTTATGCATTTTACTAGTCTAGAGTGTTTGCCTCAAAATTTTCTAATATTATGGGCTCTAATTTGATGGGATTTGAGGGACCCATTTCTTTCCTCTCCTATATTACTTATGATTCCTCTTGAAGGAGCACTTCGTATCAATTTACGTTTGGAAAAATTTTGTTGGGAGATTTTGTTGACTTTCCTTGATCAGTTGGATTGACTAGAATCAATTTTTGTTGCAGTTATATTTTAAGTTAATTTTATCCCTGTGATCCTAAGCCTTCCCCTTGACCTGCTAAAGGAGGAGTTGTTTTCAAGGTGTTTTCTAGGGTCGATTTTTTATAGATCAATTTTTTTCTTACAATTCCCATTGATCATCTTTGTCCTATAGTGGGGTGTCAGAAGCGTCACCTTCTTTCATTTCTTTGCAAAGTGACAATATTCATGTTGAGATTTTCTTTTGAAAGGAATCTTCTCAGAGTCCAGTGGTTGTTTATTTTCAGATATATAGGATTAAAAGAATCGCTTTTAGGAGCCCTTTCTATAGATTTTCTTCAACACATATTCTTTCATGGGAAAACATTCCTTCTTTTGGATAAGCTCCATTTTTATATCTCCCAATGTCATTTCCTATGCATTTTAGGGTTTCATTGTTCTAGTAGTGCAAAGGAAGATGGGGGAGCCACACCAATACTGGAACTGCAAAAGAGATGTCATTTTCTGGGTTGAAATTAGGAAACCACCTGTTTAGGTGCATGCCTTAGGTTCCCATGAAATAAGTTATGCTTCTAAAAATCAGGTCTTTGTCTCCACTGGTTTCAAAAAGAAAGGCATAGTATCCTCAGTTGCAGAAATAACGTGTTAGCTGACCCTTAATAATTACTTGCCAATTCCACTAAACCCAAATATCCATTTCCCTTAGGAATGGCCACATTCCAGTAAATTTATTAATAATCCCTCTCTCAATCGTTTCCCTAGCCATTTGACGCATTTTTTTCCCATGGATTGAAATTTCTAGGATTTTCTCAGTTTGTTTCACAAATATGGATGGTTGTCATTTTGAGGTCGTGGTCAAGGAAACTACCACATGTGAAATTCCATTACTTATTTGTCTAGAGGGGGTTCCAACCCCACTCTATATGTTGTGTCCATCCTTTGTGAGGTAGAAGGTGTCGACATGATTAAGGCTTGCAGAAAGAGAAAGCGTGTAGAGCTTTTACTTCCAATCCTATAGCTTCAAATGGTATTAAAATATTACATAAGAGATAAACATGAGCATTGTTTTCCTATATTACTCAAATGCATTGAAGTAAAGTTAAAAATATATTAAAAATAATATAATTATTTTAAATATATGCAATCATAAATGAATTAGAAATATTTATTTAAATTAAATTATACCTTTGAAAAACAAAGTCTATAAAACATTATCCAAAAGTCAAAAACCACAAAATTTAAATAATAGAGAAAATGCTATCATACATTATCATTAGAAATTAAAAGAAGAAGAAAAACACTACATTTAAACCCCAAAAAACTTTATCATTAAAAAATAAAAAAAATTGAAAAAAAACACCTTAAAAAGTGGGATACATAAAACACCATATTTCAAAATGGGGTAAAAAATTGTCAAATCATGTTGTAACTCATGTTGTAACTGTTGTTAGAAATTTATGTTATATGTAAATCATGAACTGGAATTCTATAGACACAATCTGTTCAAAGACTTTCATGCTATAATTTATTGCAAGATGAAATCATTCTATCAAAAACATGATGAGGTTTCAAATCTTGTAAAGAATGAACCATGAAAAATTAAAGACTCAATATTTGATAAAAGTATGACTGATATATGATGGATGGTGTATTTGATAAAATTATTGACTAATATATGATGGATGGTGTTTATTGTTGAGAGAACTACCAAAATTTGTAATTTGGCATAGTTATAGATGAACTAACTTGGGTTAAATATATGAAGGACATTTATGTTGTAGAGGTCCAAACATCGAACCCATCTATAGGAGTACAATATATAAAATTCAGAGATGGGTCATGTTGAGACTTGTTAAGTATGGCCCATGGTAGAAGAAGGTCACTCGTACGTAGAGTGCTCAAAATTTTTGGATGTTCCATAAAAGAAAGAAATTTTAAGAATAGAAGGCTTTGGGTGACAAAATGTTTTTGGATAAGCAACAACTGTAAAGAAGAATCAAGCTAGTTCCCAAACAAATAATGGAAAAAAAGGAGGAAGATATTTTAAGATGAAAGATAATACTTGATGCAATCAAAGGGGTCTTGTCATGGAGAATAAGCCATTAGGATCTCCATGCTTTAATTTTCTTCTTATTAGTCCCTGTTGTAGGCATAGAGGGACTATAGCGATCAATAATTCATTGAATTTGTATTAGTTTTTCCTTTGACCACAAATATTTGCATAATATCTATTGTTGGAGATAGGGAGCTAAAAACATTGATTTTATGTATAAAAAGGTACCATATATGTAATGATCTGATTGGATAATAGATTGGAGGTCTTATTGTTGGATTCGTTATTCCCAATGTTTTATATGTTAGCATATCAAAAAAATTTGATCGTATACAATCTTTTTGAATCATATATTTTTCTTATGCATTGCTTGAAGGTGGATTAATGCTAGCATTAGTTCGAATGTTTGTCTTAGCATTTTCTGCTAGCTAAATGCATCCCAATGTTTGATATGATAGCATATCCAAAGTTTGTCCTTCGAATACATTCTCTAGAATATTACTATGTGTGATTTTTCTTTATCTTTATTTTTCCGTGCTTCGAAAGTCTTTGTCATTGTTGCGTACATAAACAAGCCTACCATGCTAAATTATTTTTAAAATGCTTGCAGAGGGCAATGGCCTTCGACAGTTCTGACAGTCTTAAGTGTTTACCTAACAAGTCTCGCAACCTTAAATGTTTATTGTACAATTTCGTTCCATTTTTTTGAGAGTGTTGTTTGCAGTAAAATTGTGCAAAATTGTTCTCCACCGACATTGTTGGTTCAGTGGTTGATTCTTGTTCATTGGTGCATTCCATGCTTCTTGTTCTTGTCTTATTCAAATTTGCAAAGTTCAGGTCCTGCAGTTGCAGTTTCTTGTTCACTGGTTTGTTGTTCTTTAACTTTGCAAGTTGTTGGACCTGTTGTTGTGGTTTGCAAGTTTTGGGGCTGAGATCTTGTCATTCCTCATTAACGGGTAAGTTTCCATGCCATCATTTCGTTTCTATTCCTTTTTTTTTCTACTTGGTTTTTTGCACCTTGCAAGAAATATTTTTCAATGGTAGTAGTCCCTACCTCGAAATTTTGTTGCAGAACATCTTTTTGTGTTCTCTTATTTTTTGTTCTTGGAAACCATGCATATTCATATTCCGACTGCCACGTCCTGCATATTGTGCCATATCTATTTCTAAAATTGCAATGAAAAGGGGTTTATAAAACAAATCTAGAGTTGTCACAAGGGGGGAACCATCCATCTGGGTGTAGAGGCAGGGAATGCTTTTATTCTCTGGGTCAAAAAATTGTGTCCGATTGTTGCCTTTGTTTTGTCCTTTCTATTTTGCAGAACTTTTTCTGCCTCTGAGAAGCTTGTAGGATGCACACCATGAATAGGTTCAAATCGTTCTTTGTGGTCAACAAATTTATATTGTTATTTATTTGCATTGTTTCTTTTGTTTGGTTCAATTTTCAGTGTAGGTTTGTTTTCTTGTCATTTGATGTGGCAACTAGGGGGGGTTGAATTTGACAAGAAGAAGGTTGAAGGATACATATCGGGATTGGTACGCAGTTCCACACTTCTAGTTTTCATTTTTTATTTTTTTATTTTTTTTCATTTTTTTATTTTTTTATTTTTTTCCCCTTTTCTCTATCTTCATATAAATTGAAAGTAGCTAAGAAACAATATCAAAATCACAGTTCAAAAGATGAAACAAGTAATAGATGTTGATTCATATGAAATAGATACACACTCCATTATACATGACAAGATTGACGAGGTGTTTCATAGCAATGGGATTTTTAGATTGGATGCATTCTCGTATATTGTAGTGGATTGCCTTTTCGATGCATTTCAAGTTCTACTACATTTTCGTTATTCCTCGACCAACCTACACAATGGATTGATAGATTATTTCTTGGACTGTTTAAAAAAATGGCAATTTTGAGGCATTGGAGTCATATGAATACGAACTGGAATATGATTTTCTTCTGTAGTTGCATGGAATACATGATGTCACTACGTATTTTTCAAAGATGCGGTTGTCTGCATATCCAATTCTTCCTTCACATGAGAGGGGAATTTAGGGAGATACATTTTATATATGGTGGTTGTCTAAGTGGCTCAATATATCAATTGGAATATGGTCATTGACAAGAAAAACAAGATATCTACTATTCAAAAAAACTGCATATAACAATCCGTATTGCATCTTGTTCCATGATGCCAATGTTGTCAGTGGTCATTATGAACCACTACTGTACAGAAATTTTTCCATATGCAATCTTGGAGGATGTCATATTTACTTGTCCCTCATTTGCATAGACCTTGAATCGCAGTGGAAATGGATTATGCATCGCATAGACTGCCATGGTTTGCAACTAGCAACAATTGTTGTATCTAGCTATAAAGATAGTTTGTTCAATGCAATTTGTTGTTTGGTAGAATAAAAGTCCGATGTGCATTCGTTGCGGATTTACAATGTATAGTCCTTTTGCAATGCAATTATAGGCGACATCCAAAAGGCTTTTAGTTGCTTGCATCAACACTTTTCGCCATATCTCCTATAAAATATGTTGGCAATTGCAAGTTGACAAGAATACCTTATAAACATGGCATTGCCATATGAAAAAGGAAATGTGGAGGGTTGTAGATTCTGTTTGCAATGGCTATCTATCATATTCAGAGTAAATATCTAGGTCTGGTCGGCCCTGCAAGATGGCATTGTCCATTCCCGGTCTATTGATTCAAATTACGATCGAACAATTGACATCCTCTCATTGAAAACAGATACGAAACATATCCATTATCAAACTTTTCTTGGACATATCATTGGTTCAGGGTTCAATGTCCATGCCACCCAAATTGCATTGAATCTGCATACGTGTGGCATGTGTTTTAATGAGAATGAAACTCCTCCCAGTTGTGATAAGTCCCTTAAACAAAAAACGTAGGCTAAGTTATCACAACTTGAAAAAAGTCATGCGTGAAATTTGTCCCAGTTGTGATGAGGCCATATAGGGCTTCAGCAAAAAATGTAGACTAAGTTATCACAACCTAAAAAAGTTCATACGTAAGAGAGAAAAAAACATTGGTGGTATAGGAAATATTGGCGTTCCAGTGTCCAGTGTCAATGTCAGGCAAACCATATCGAATATGCATAAGCGTCGCATGTTATTTAATCCGTGTGAAATTTAGCCTAGCTGCCATCAGTTCATCCTGGCCTTGAACATGAAACATAGACTAAGTTACCACAACTTGAAAAAGGTCATGCACGAGAGAAAAAAATGCATTGCTACGCTTCCTTTTAGAGAGAAAATGACATATCACAATCTAAAAAAAATTGTTCGTGCACAACACAACAAAAAAAGGTACGGTCGCATATTCGAAAATGGTCATGCAACTGTCTGAGAGGGAAAAATCACATTTTGTGGGCTAGAAGCAACATCGTGCACTACTACCAATGAAAACTAGCAAACACTTTCTACCCATACTTCCTTGTGAAAGAAAAATGCAAGACAGACCTACATGAAACAAATCAAAGACACTCCTTCCATTGCATGTGCAATTTGCAATCAATTGAATTTCACAAAAAATAGTAAGTATTTCATGCCTGATTTGGAAGTAGAATACCTCCGCTTGACATCACATGATAAAACATTTTCCAGTGGGAAAATTTGTCTTCCATGCAAACGGTCACTTGAAAATGGAAGACTGCCACAATTTGCAACCCCTGGCCAAATAAGATGTAATACACCACTACCAGATGTAAGTGCACTTACGGAAATTTAAGAGAGACTCGTGTCTCTACGAATTGCATTTGCACAAATCAGGCCCTAGGTCTATAAATGACCCCGGATGGGCTTAACAAGATCAATTATTAATGTGCATGTTCAGCTAGATGTTGTGCAAAAAGCCTTGCCACAATTCATTAGCGATACAATGACAATTGTTGTGGCTCTCAAAAGACGCTTGTGATACAAAAATGTGTATCAGGCAGATAAAGTGCGTGTGCATTATGTTATGAAAGCATTAAAGGAATTATGTTCCAGGGCCCTGTACAAAGCAAAGAACATTTGTATAAATGAGAACTGGAACAGTGTTCTTGGATAAGAGAATGACAACTCTGCAGAGACTCTCGAAAATGCTAGTGAATTTGATACAAGTGATGAATTGAAGAATGAAACACCTGTTGAGACATTGGTGCATGGATTCACTAATTCACAGTGCATTCGTGACTTGCAAGACAATATTGTCGAAATTGCACCTGTTGAGGGGCAATGTCCACTTGGAATATTCAAGGACATATTCACTGAGGAAATGAACTTCCCAACACTCTTATATGGATATCCACATGCCACTAACATTACATAACGATTTAGTTATCATAAAATAGTTCGATGGGAGCTACTACATTCAAGCGGTGACTTCTCCTGTCACATAACAATTTTTATTTTCAAAATAATGTGCATAATAATAGAGAAAGTTATGTCTTGCATGTGGTTTCGAATAAAAAAAAGCTAGTTACAAGGAAGAAAGTTGTTGGCCAAGGATGTCAAGTAAAAAGTAAACCTAGAAAAAATTCTGAAATCTGATATTGGATATATAGATTTCAAAACCATTCGCATCTCTCCTGATTATTTGCAACAAAACAAGAAAAATATTTTTGCAATGATCCGGCAATTGGTCCCGCCAACATTTTTCATCACATTTACAAGTGCAAAGCATTGTTGGGATCCATTGGTAATTGTTGTATCTCACTTGCATAGGAACAAGAAATGGAAAAAACAAATCGATACACTGAAAAATAATGAGATTGACTACCTCATAAGAAAAGACCTAGTGACATGTACTCGCTACTATAGACATAGAATAAATTCTTTGAGACAATTGATATGCCATGATAAAACGTTTTTCAGAAAAATATCGGACTACTTTTTTGTGACAAAATTCCAGAGTAGGGGGAATGAACATGACCACGCACTATTGTGGATAGGGGGTGCACCAGTCTATGGAGCTAACAACAATTCACAGAACGAGAAATTTGTGGACAAATACATAACATGAATCATGGATCATTTGGATCTAGAACTTGCCAAAGTTCATAGACATTATCATACAAGAAGTTGTAGAAAACGAAAAAACTCGCATTGCGGATACAACTTTCTCGTGTCGCCAATGACAGCAACAAGAATCATAGAGCCACTTAGTTTAGAGGACAATGTTGTTATTGATAAATCTAAATACTTGTTCACATTCCTGAAACCAAGAGAATTTTATGAGTTGATGAGATTCGATGACTTCTTGATAGATCTAAATCTATCAAAAGATGACTACATCCAAGCCATATAATGTACACTTAAAAAACCAACAGTTTTTCTTAAACGAAAACCTTCCCATATTTGGAACAACAGTTTCTCCAAGGACATGCCAGTTATGTGGAATGAAAATAAATATGTGCAGTACGTCCTCAATGCATATGTTGCAACATCGTACTGTACCATGTATATGACAGAGGTTGAAAAATCTATGAAAAGTGCATTCAGAAGAATACACAAAGAACATGAAATAAGTCATATTGATGCCATACAAATGATACGTATGCTTGGCAATAAATTTCTTAATCTTCAACAAATGTCTGCTCAACAAGCAGTCCACATTGCTCTTTCTTTGCCCCTCAATTGTAGTTCAAGAAAATGTGTCTTCATAAACACATCTCCACTTGAGAAACACACATTTGTGCTTAAACCACCGGTTTCGCTAGAACAAGAGCCTGACAATTCAGAAGATGTTCTATGTCACTCTATTATTGATTATTACCTCCAACGTCCATCTCCTATTAGGCATATATGCTTAGTAGAATTTGTATCGCATTACAAAAAAAATGGTGCGCCCATATCAAAAAGAAAAAAACCTTGTGTGATACGGTTTGTCAAATACAATAAACATTATGACTATGAAAACTATTGTAGAGAAAAACTGTTGCTATATGTTCCATTCGATGAAAACGAAGAGACATTAAAACATAACTTCTCTATATGGGAAGTTGTGTATGCTTCCTCTGAGACTATATTGCAAATCAATGAAGATAGATTTACTTACAATGTTAATCCAACATGGGGTGATCTAGAAATTGCAGTTAATGATCTATAAAATCTTGACAATATTGATGAGATATTCACAAACCGAAAAACAACCAGAACTCCCTGCGAGTATTATGACTTACAAGTGGATTTGCCTCGTCCTCGAACAAGTGGCAGTGAAAAATATATCAATCTTGGTTTTCAAGTCACAAAACATCCTTTCCTTATTGAAAATAATGAATACCACAGAATAACAAGTATGTTGAATTGAGAACAATAAACAATTATAAAGGACATTGTTCTTAAAAAATTCTTGAACATGGACACTCATGTGAACTTGTTCCTTACACACGGAGCAGGAACATGCAAGACATTCACAACGAAAGCACTATTCCAAATGCTTATACGAATATATGATTCAAACAATTCCTCTGATCCTATGAAACCAAAGGGCCTAATAGTTGCATACACAAGAAAAGATGCATATAATGCAGGTGGAACAACATTCCACTCTTCATTTTTAATTCCTTTTAACAAGCCACATTTTCTTCCACTTAGCAAGGAAATGTTAGATATGTTTTCTAAGATTTATGATGAACTCCAACTTGTCTTTATAGATGAAACATCTTTGATTGGAAGTCGCTTCTTGTATTCCATTGACAACCGACTAAGAAGCATAAAATGTGTGCACACAAAATACTTTGGAGGCATTGACATGATATTTTGTGGGGATCTTTACCAGGCACAGTCGATCCAAGATTCTTTAATATTTGAACAACCTACGGTTAACATGAAAATAGTGACACATGAATTCTGGACAGACAATATTAAATGTTTTGAATTGCATACTATAATGTGCCAGACAGATGAAACATTTATTGCAATTCTAAATAGAATGTGAACAAACAACCAAACATATGATGACTTAACATATATCAATTTGAGGTGCTTGTGACCTGCACCAACAGACCCAACGTTCCCTTACCTATTCTACACAAATAAGGATGTTGCAATGCATAATAGGAACATGTTATCGCTCATTCCTGGCGATGATATCATCATCAATTCAATTGACCTAGAAGAAGATAACCATGGAAATGTGCCACGTCATGAACATACAACCACTTTACCTTTGCAGCTTGTCCTGAAATTAGAAATGTTGGTTGAAATATATTCCTGCAACTATGATTCATAGGATGGCTTGGTCAATGGTGCAGATGGAATACTGAAAGGCTATACAAAAATAGAAAAACTTGATGTCCTTTGGATTAAGTTCCATGAACCGCATATAGGCAAGCGACAAGCAAGAAAGTTTGATTATCTATATAATTCAAACACTGCAAGCGACTGGATAGAATATCAAAGCCAATATCGACATCAACAAAGACAAGTCGACTGAAGATTTGAAAACAATTTCCAATTAAACTTGCATGTGCATGTACAATCCACAAATCGCAAGGACTAACACTTGATTATGTTGCATTTCAGCATGATGGAATTTGGATACATGGAATTGTATACACAACTGTAGTGTCCCCAAGGCCGAGCCCCATTGCAAATCATGATATATGAAATGAATTGTAAACATGTTCTATAGGCTGGTGAGCCAAGTTTTGTATATGCTGGTAGGCTTATGAGTTTGTTAGGCCAAGGAGCCTAAGTGTTGAAGGCCAGGAACCTGCTGATGTACTTGTATGTATGCAGAATGATTAATAAAAATATAAACGCCGCCAGGTGCAGACCGAACACGATGAATGAGTGAAGGGGGACTGAGCGTCCACAGAGTGGGAAAGGGATTAGGGGTTGTAAGGTGGGAAAAAGGGTCTAAGTGTTGAGCCTAGGGGCTAAGCCTAGGGGGCTTAAGCCTGGGAATAATATTTTACTATTATTTCCCAAAAGACATATGTATTTTATTTTATTCTAAGTTCCTGGCAAGGGAAATGTGCAAAAGGGATGTATGCTATGGGAACACATGCATTTTCCAGGGTGACAAGTGTCAACCCTGGTGCATGCAAATATAATAGCCGAGATGAACCATGGGAGGGGGATATTCCCCATTCTACCCGACCGTATGAGCATGAACCAGTCCGACCTCTGCAAGATTACCCTCGTACCATTCCGAAACAAAAACCGTGATACGATCCCTTGATTGTGGAACCCGTTGGGCAAGCGTGTGTTCATTTTTTCCCAATTGGTTGTTGTGGCCACGCAGTGCTGGACTACGTGTAGCATACTGACCAGAGTAAGCTTGTGATGAGATTGTGTATGACCTCTCTTCTAGTGAGGGAGGTGACTGTGGTTGGAAGAAGCAGGTTGTCAGGCCTGTGAGCAACTCTTTCCAGGTGAAAGAGTTTGCTGGGAAGCGGTTTCTTCCAGAGAGTGTCCAACACTAGCTTCAGACTCTGAGACTTCCTGATCCATCCTGTTGCCAAGACCCAGAGAGGAGGTTAGCACCGATGGACTGTGCGTGTGAAGGTGTATACTCCCGGGCGGAACAGGCATGTGGGGAA